>JAFFST010000187.1:21055-41077 GCA_022414735.1 Noturus placidus | reverse complement strand
TAGAATTATATTAAATGGAGTTGCAGGAGCCCCGAAAGTTGCGTCTTACTCCATCTCTCGCTCAGCCGGAAGTCCCATAATCGATCAAGTTTGACATTGGTTAAGGCATAACTTATAGATAAGAAGGACATAAAAGAGATTTGTAAAAAGTGACTGCACGTCTTTTAAATTTTTTTTAATAAATACAAAGAAATAAAAAAGAGCACTTCTGTAAATAAATCTGAATTTCACCCATTATTCTTCTCATTCTTATGTGTATTATTATTATTTTGCCATTTAGCTTGTTTCTGTTATGCCTAAGGCTCCTTGGATATTGTGTATGTGTGTGTGTCTGTCCATCCCCAAAGAGTTGGCATGAAACACGTCCCTCTTTGATCTTTTCCACATTTGGTTCATGATATGATTTAAAAGCCATGAAATAAAAGTTAACATGCTGATGAAGTGCTGAAATGAGTAGCACAGACAAATGCTTTTGTGTGTGTGTGTGTGTGTGTGTGTGTGTGTGTGTTTCCTGTGTGTGTAGGCATGCATGTGTCGAAGAGATTTAAATTGCCACCCGTCATGACCAAATGTGACCATTTCCCACAGTTTTCCACAAACCGTGTCCATGCAGTATATTCAGGCTTATCAGTAAAATATAAGGTTAGGGTTATGGTTAGGGGTTAGGGATTAGATTTAAGGGGTTAGGTTTAGGGATCTGGGGTTATGGTTAGGGGTTGGGGATTAGGGTTAGGTTTATAGATTAGGGGTTAGGGTTAGGGTTAGGTTCAGTTACCCAAGGTAACCGGAGATATTTTTTTAAAAGCACAAACGTTAGAAACCTTTACCAACCATAACATTAAAACCACTGACAAGTGACATGAATGACATTGATATATACAGGTGCATCTCAAGAAAAATTTAATATCTTCAGGGAAAAGTTAATTTTTTCTTCTGTAATTTAATTCAAAAAGTGTAACTTTTCCTATATTCTAGATTCATTACACATAAAGAGAAATATTTCAATCCTTTTTTTTAAAAAAAAAAAAAATTAAAATAAAGAATTTGATCTTCCTCTGCACCGCTATGCCCACCCACACAGTCTGAATACCTTCACCCTAAACAGTGCGTTATATTTGGCAGTTAAATGAGAGGGCCTTAAAGCTAATATTTAATCTATTTTATTAAACCTGAATGCATGTAGCTTCTGCATGTTGAAGTGACGTGCTCAGCTGATTACTGCAGCTTATTAAACTAGCTTGCGGGAAGTTTAATAAGCTACACTGAGAAGGGAAAAGTAGCACTAGAATTTGGGAGGAGGGGGGAGGGAGTAGTGAAGTGTACAAGAACCACAATGACAGTGCTGATCGATTTGTGATTTGAAAAGCCTATCCTGATCAAAGAGACACCTCATTGAATCGGAGACAGTTTTATATATCCTGTTTCCTGTCTGAATAAGAATGGGGAATTGGACAGAAATACATGCTCCTTTCTCGAGTACATGGAAATATTCTGTACAGTCTAGACACCATCATACATTTCCCCAGATTTCATTGTCAGGATGACCATGTTTTACACTTCCCATAATGGCCTTTGAAAGTAAACTTCTGCTGCTAGGTTTTTTTGTCGAAGGTGTCGGAGGGAAACAGTTGCAGTTCTGCAGTTCTTCTCTCTCTCTCGTTCTCTCTCTCTCTCTCGCTCTCTCTCTCTTGCTTTTTGTCCTTGCTTTTTGCTGTTCCTATGTTAAATCCATAAGGTACCTCATTAATACACACTTTACACAAGCCTTCATATGCCATAACCCATTTATAGTTCCCCACATCAATGGTTCTGCTTTCCTGCATAAATTTCACATACTTTTTCTGACAAAGATATTTAATGCCACATCACTTTGCTCAAATATATATATATATATATATATATATATATATATACAGTATATATATATATATATGACACTTTTGTGTTCTTTGTTTAAACTTGTTACATGAAGATCTGATCGCATTTCAGGTCAAATCTATGCAGAAATACGTTAAACTTTAAAGGGTTCGCAAAATTTCTAGCAGCACTGTGTGCTACCGCTGGGTTCATTAATTTGAAAAAATTGTGTCAGTTTTCAAATTATAGACTGCTATGCTAATGGCACATGACTGTAAGTTTCAGCAAACCCAGATGGCAGACACCAATTAAATAAAGTTTAGGAATGTGTAAAGGACATTAGACATTGGCTGCTGAGTAATGTCCTCCTACTTAATTCCAACAAGGCATGAGTGCTCTTATTAGGACCACGGTGTCCGCTCAGAACTCCGACAGCTTTTCGAGCTTTACCACATATGGAACTGGAACATGTTTATCTTGTTCAGCCCCAATTTGTAGCAAAAACACTGCTCAATGTCAGATGTTTTAATCTTATACTGAGCTGTTGAATGTATATCATATATATATATATATAAGTAGACTATATGGCCAAAAGTATGTGGACACTTGACTATCACACCCGTATGTAGATTTTGGAACGTGGATGATTTGTAGATTTGTATTAATTCCACCTTAAGAGCATTAGAGAGGTCAAGCACTGATGTAGGCCTGGGGCATAGTCAGTGTTCCAATGCATCCTTAAGGTTTAATAGGGTTGAGGTCAGGGCTCTGTGCAGAAGACTGGAGTTCTTGCACTCCAAACCTTGGTGAACCATTTCTTCATGGCGCTTGATTTGTGAATAAGGGCAATGTCATGCTGGAACATATTTGAGCAATATTTGGGAAATTGCAATGCTACCTACAAAGACATAGTAGACAATTGTGTGCTTTCAACTTTGTGACAACAGTGTGGGAAAGAAACACATATGGGTGTGATGGTCAGGTGTACCGTTAACAGACATTTTGGAAATGCCCATTTCCACCGTCAGGGCAATAATTAAGAAGTTCCAGTCAACTGGAAAAATTATGAATCAACCTTGAATTGGACGTGTGTTTATTGGACGTGTGTTTATAACGCACTGTGAAGAGGACGGTTCGAGTGCCAAAAACTCTCCAAGGATCACAGCTGGAGAAGTAGGGAAGTTAGTTGCATCTTGGGGTCAGAAAGTCTCCAAAACTACAATCTGAAGTCACCTACATCACCACAAGTTGCATGGACGGGTTTCAAGAAAAAAGCCTCTACTCTCATACAAAAACAAACTCCAGCATCTTCAGTTTGTCAGACACTACTGGAACTTCAAATGGGATCGGGTTCTATGGTCAGATAAAACCAAAATAGAGCTTTTTGGGTAATAAACACCAGAGGTGGTTTTGGAGCACACAAAGAGGTAGCCATATGGAAAAGTACTTAATGCCCATGGTTAAATATGGTGGTGGCTCTTTAATGTTTTGTGGATGGTTTTCTGCCAGAGGACCTGGACATTTTGTTAGGATACATTGCATCATGGACTACAGATATTAAATGCAACAGATATTAAATGAAAAGTTGACTTTGCCAGAAAGTTTAAAATGGGCCATGGTTGGATCTTCCAGCAGGAAAATGAGCATTAGCATACATCAAAATCAACACAAAAATGCTTTTCTGACCACAAAATCAAGGTCCTGTCATGGCCATCCCAGTCCCCTGACTTGAAACCCATAGATAATCTGTGGGTTGAACCGAAGAGGAGAGTCCACCAGCATGGACCTTGAAATTTTAAGGTTCTGGAGAGATTCTGTATGGAGGAATGGTCTTGGATCCCTTGCTATGTTCAGTGGGGGAAATAAGTATTGAACTTGATAACATTTTTTTTCAGTAAATATATTTTCTATGAGGCTATTCACATTAAATTTTCACCAGACATCAGTATTAACCCAAGAAATCCATAAATATAAAGAATTCACAACATTAAAGTCCATAAATAAAGTTATGTGTAATAAAGTGGAATGACATAAGGATCCATAAGGAATTATACCCCCTATCAGTGCAATTTAATAACAGGTGGGTTAGTAAATGGATGGTTTATAAAAAAGGTTTTTCATTACCAAGGTGTCACACAAGAAACATCTCATGATGGGTAAAGGAAAGCGCTCTCCCAAGACCTTCACAGCCTTATTGTTGCAAAACATATTGATGGAATCAGACACAGACGTATTTCAAAACTTCTGATTCCTCCTGTAAGTACCATTGGGGTTATTATCTTCAAGTGGAAGAAACATTGCTCTGTCATCAACCGGCCATGCACAGGAGCTCCTCACAAGATTTCTGACCAGGGAGTCAGAAGAATAGTCAGAAGAGTACCCAAGAGCCAAGAACCACTCAGAAAGAGCTCCAGAAACACTTGGAGGCAGCAGGTGCCATCGTCACAGAGAAAACAATAGGCAATGCACTCCACTGCTCACGCTCACCCTGCAAGACTACATTACTAAAGAAAAAGCATGTCGAAGCTCGTTTAAAGTTACTACAACTCATTTGAACAAGCCTATGAAATACTGGGAGAGTGTAGTCTGGTCAGACGAGAGTAAACTTTTTGTCTGTCATACTCCACACCATGTTTGGAGAAGAAATGGCACTGCCCACCAGCCTAAAAACACTATACCAACAGTGAAGTGTGGCGGTGGAAGCATCATGGTGTGGGACCTTTTTTCATCATATCATACTGACAGTCTTCATATCATTAAAAGAACGATGAATGGAGCCATTTACAGGGAGATTCTTGAAGAATCTGCTGCCATCCACCAGGATTATGAAGATGAGATATAGGTGGAGCTTCCAGCAGGACAATGATCCAAAACATACAGCAAAGGAAACTAAATAGGTTTTAGAGAAAAAAAATCAAGGTGTTAGAATGGCCTGGTCAATCACCTGTCTCGAATCCAACTGAACAAGATTTAAAGACAATATTTAAAGATTTAAAGACACCTGAATACTGCGACTGAATAGTTTATTCATACAGGAAGTGTCTTGAAGCTGTCATTACAAAGACTTCTCCACTAAGTATTAAATAAATTTCAGTTAGCGTGTTCAAAACTTTTTTTCCCGTGTCATTCCACTTTATTACACATAACTTTATTTATGGACTTTAATGTTTGGATTTCTTTATATTTATGGATTTCTTTAGTTAATACCAAAGTCTGGTGAAAATTTCATGTGAATAACCTCATTGGAAATATAGGAGAAGGCTTCTCTATAATCTTAAGGGAGGTAGCACAAAGCATTGACTAAAAGAGTGCCAATAATTGCGGCACGCCTTCTTTGCTCATATTTACCAAGGGTGCCAATATTAGTGGAGGGCACTGTAAGTACTATTTAATTGACTTTAATCTTCCCTTTCTTAAAAGGTTGCACATAGTATTTGGGATTTAAACCAATGACAGGATGAGGGGTAGAAACACGACCAAAACATAAATGGATACAAATACCAGAACATGATACTTACTCATCACCATGGGTACCATGGTAACAGTAGCTCTACTTCATTACACCATCACATATAGACTGTTTTAATGAACACATTCCTGCAGTGGAATGTTTCTAGTTAAATGTCTCAGATGTCTTGCAAATTGTTACAAGTTGAATTCTTATACTTCTGCCTTTTCCTTAATAATGAGCAGCTGTGGCTCAGTCGGTAGAGCGGGTTGTCCACTAATCGTAGGGTTGGTGGTTCGAATCCCGGCCCGGGTGATCCCATGCCGAAGTGTCCTTGGGCAAGACACTGAACCCTAAGTTGCCCCCGATGGAAAGCTAGCACCTTGCATGGAAGCTCTGCTACCATTGGTGTGTGAGTGTGCTCTCATTTGTAAGTCGCTTTGGATAAAAGCGTCTGCTAAATGAATAAATGTAAATATATTACATTAATTATACTTCCTTGTTTCATGGTTTAATTAATTGTGTTCTTAGTCCTTGCTTTGAAAAACAAAGGAATACATGTTTTTGGTTTCGAAAAAGGGATATTGACGTGACACTTGTAATTGGTGCCTCATGCTGTTCCTCTTTACTTTTTTTTCCATACAAAGTCTATATTTTTATTAATTGGGATGGCAGTGTTGCCATGAAGGGATAATTTTTTATAACAGGCAAAGTCATTATAAGTTGCATTTTCAGTTGAATTTGGGGAAACCGCTTGAAGCATTCGTCGTGTTGAACTATTTCAATTGCTTTTGTTTCATTTGTTCATTACAAACAGATGAAAGTCTGTAAATTTTGACAATAAGCCTGATTTGTAATGGGGGTTGAATAAGTTTCATTGCAACTGCAAATAGTTTAAAAGTTATTGAGTGCATCAACAGATAACACAATTATAATGATGTATGAATACAGGCTTTATAGAAAGTGCATACCGGATGATTATACCCAAATCATTTCCCAAAAGCCTTGTGGGTAATATGGGAGTACGCACAATCACATAGCAAAATGAAGAGATGTTTGAACAGCTGCATCCTAGAGTTGAACTATGCAACATTAAAATGTCTAAAATTTGTGTTATTCAACTGGGAAACATGTGAATTAAATTATGAAACGTGAATTAAATTATGGCAAAAAAATTATGAACCCCCAAACAAACAAAAGAACAAAATAAATAAATAAATAAATAAATAAATGAAAAATAAGCCTAGGCTTATATTCAGGCTTCTGTAAACAATCAAAACATGCATGTATAAATAAAAAAAAGAAACAAGCAGAAACACTCGTCAAGTTTTATTTAGTAAAACCTGAAGCCTGATCCATAACTATATTCAGGCTATAAACTTGACATCATTTTATCATTACATGTAATTGTCATGATAGCTACCATAATGTCCGATGCCATAACACATTATTGTCACATGCTAATGTTTAATAATTAGCATATTTTTTTCGTGGACAAAAAAAAATGGACTTTTATTTCACATCCACAGAAAATTTCTAATTACCTTAAAGGTGAGTTATATATCAGGACACCTTTAATGCAAATCTAGTCAAATATAGTTGTAAACCAATGGAAGAGTTGAGGATTAAACCACAAATCACTCATAAATGGCCTAGTTTTTCTGAAAGATCACCTTTTTTCCCCAATTAAAATAACATTAGATTGATCATAAATACAGCCAAGACATTGTTAATGTTGTAAATGACTATTATAGCTGGATTTTTAATGGAATATATATTCATACAAAGACCCATTTTCAGCAACCATCACACTTGTGTTCCAATGCACATTGTGTTAGCTAATCTTAGGTTATCATATTAAAAGTCTAAGTCATCATGTGTTAACACAACTGCGCCCTTGTGAACTTTTTTTATGCTACTTAAGCATCTGGAGCATCAGCATATTTGGGATCGCTTCTAATCCCAAAATGGCCAGAAAGGAAAGAGCTAACTTCAGAAACTCATCAGTCTGTTTTTGTTTTGAGAAAAGAAGGCTATTCTGTTCAAGAAATTGAAGATATCCAACAAAGGTGTGTACCATTCCCTATACAGAACATCACAAACTGGCACAAACTAGGATAGAAAAAGAAGTGGGAGCCAAATTGTGAATGATAAATGATAAATACATCTGAGTCTCTAATTTGAGAGCCAAACACCTCACAGGTCCTCAGCTAGCATCTTCTTAATAAATACTACCCGCAAAACACCAGTCTCATCTTCAACAGTGAAGAGGTGATTCCAGGATGCTGGTCTTCTCGGCAGACTAGCCAATAGATGGAAATGGTTAAAGTGAGCCAAGGAAAACGGACATGACTGGGTGTTATAGACAGGCAAATCTAAGTTTAAGGTGTTTGTATCATAGAGAAGAACATTTGTGAGGTGCAAAACTAATGCACGTCCAGAGGAGTGCTTGACAACATCTGTCTAGACCAAAAAAGCTTATCAGTCCATTTTGTAAAGCCAGGCCACAGTGCTTGATTGGATCCAATTTCATCCTACAACAGGACAATGATCCAAGGCACTGCTCCAAAATTCAATTCAAAACCTATTCATGGAAGAAGCATTGAGCTGGAATTCTGTCTGTAATGGATTAGCCAGCACAATCACGCAAGGCTATCCAGCTGTTGTGGGAGCAGCTTGACCGAATGGTATGCATCAAAGTGTCCATCCAGCCAATGCAACTTGAGGAAGCATGGAGGGAAATTACCTCAGCTAGAAGTTCTGTAAGGCGGTAACTGCTGCAAATGACAGATTCTTTGAACTAAATTGTTATTTCAAGCAGAAAACATTATTTCCGACCTTGTCAATGTCTTGGCTATATATTCTATTCATTTCAGAACTTCTGTAATGAATAACAGAATGAGGTTAAATGGAAAAATGTGACATTAGTTTCATAGTGATTGAGTGTTTATTCACATATCTTAACTTGTAATAATACATAATCAAATATAATATCAAGTGACCTTTCTTACTTCATTACACTGAAGGCTCAGAACAATCAATTCATTACAAAAACATTCAAGCAAGTTCTGTAATCAAAGTAATTGAATCCATGCTGCACCATTATGTGGTGTTTAATGTTCTGTTTTGTTTTCAATTCATAATCAGATACGATGACATGCCGAGAACCCTGATATCGGCTTGTAAGGTCTTCAACCCTTCCTTAACGTTAATCATAAACGGCCTTCAGCTGTGTGTGCACAGGCTGTAATTAAATTTAAGTGTGTGGTAAATTGCTTTAATGCAAAGCCATCACACTCTAAGATCCTTGATTCGGAACCAAACTCATCAGGGAGATTAATTAATCTCGAATTCATGACGGAGGTCAATATACTTTAGGAGCTTAATTAAAAAGGAAAGCAAACAGAATTCCTAACTGTAATGAGGTAAAAATAGAGACGAGGCGGCGGTGCGGTCCCTGAACGTCTGTCTCGTGCCCTCCAAGTCGATGATTAACTTTGCTGAAGCGTACCAAACACAGAGAGATACTTCCTTCCCATCAGACATGTTTGTTTGCTGAGGACGCTAATGTGCACTTTACAGAGTCGCACAGCGAATATTAAACCCAATTGACTCCAGCTTTATTTCTCAACGCTGTATAAGTGGGGCAATATTGAACATCACCATCTGCTACAGAGATATAGCATATACAGTTTGAATGAGTTTATCATATGTGTCTATGCAAATGTGTTAACACTTGAAGTAAAAGGTAAATACAATACCTAAGGTACAACATTGTACTTTATAATGAAGTGTGAGTGTTATGAGTTAGGATAGACTTGTGAGACTGTAACACTTTTTTGCACTACCACATGGAAACTGTAGATGGAGAACATCCACTGTTTTCTTTTCTTTCCCTACCCAATTTCACCAAAGAAAATAGACCATATTGTGTGTATATGGAAGAATAATTAACAAAAATGTAATTATACCACAGTGCTGTTGAATACTTACAGTATTGGTCAGAAGGTGTTTTTTTAAAACAGCAAAACAGAAAGTTCTGGCTGTTATTCAAATCAGAGGTTAACAATAATGCATTAATTTCTATAATAACAGCTTGTTTATTGGGACTTGTATGGCGACTAAACTACATAATCCAGGGCTAATAAGAAACATTTAAAAAAAAGGTGTTAAAAAAAAATCATTGATATGTTGCTGTTTTCTGTTAGGTGCTATTTATTTGCCTTAAAAAAAAAAGAAAAAAAAAAAAAGAATGAAATTCAATGTGGTAACAGTATCTGTTAATGGTAGCTTTAGCCAATATCATACCAAACCCTTATGGATTATTTTCCTAACACAGAATGACCCCAAGTGTTTTAATCTTTACTTAAACAACATAAATAAAGTACCTCTTACAGAAATCCAGCTCTCAGTCAATCTTTTCAGTTGTAGACTTACAGTATTTGTGGTCTGAAGAGCTAAGCTAGCTGTTAATACAGGCTGCATTTGAGATATTATGGTTTAAAGTACAGTTTATCAACATCGATGGTGACTCAATCTCAATACTTCATCTGCATTAGTTTTCTAGACAGTGTACCAATCCACCACTGCCTGATAACAATGGGAGAGGAATAAAATAATCAAAACATATAACACATAGCTTCATCAAAAAAAAAAAAAAAAAAAAAAGAAGTAGAGCATTAAAAGCAATTTTCATAGTTTATTCAAGCTGCTTAAGTTTAAATTTGAATATTCAGCATTATTCGGCTTGTTAAGATTAATGTGATTGTTTTTTATTTTATTTTTTATCCACAACCACTTTATGGACTGCTACTTGTGACATTCCTGTGGATCAAAATTCAAAATTCTACACATAATTAAACTTTTTTAAACCAATTTTTTTGTGCTATAATTTTTATGTAAAAAAAACCACCATCTATAGTCACCAATCCCATTTGATATCGAAAATCCAAAAATATTTTTGACAGACGTGAAGTAATTGCATACGTCTACGTGATGAGAAAACCTTCTCTATACCGTGTCTCAGTACGATATCTTAAAACATTCCAGATACCGAAGAATCTCACTGATGCATACTAAAGCAATGTACCAGCACAATGTGTATGCGGTTCATTCAGTGAACATTTTTTAATATGGGTTCCGACATGGAAATTACAGCAGCTTTCTCAGAATGCATCTTCAATAATATGAATACAATATGGAAATATGTTACACAATTGAAGGAAAGATGAGGCTTCATTTAGATTTTATAAGGTAACATATCTCAATTGAAGGAAACAAATAAAAGTGATTTGACTGGGGAGAAAACAACAGCCTCTGACCGTCTCATACTCACTTCTCAGGAGAGTCATTTGACCTTTTAATAACTTTTTGTTGTTGTTTTTGTAGCACAATAGTTAAAATTCGACCTCAGTTGAATGCAATGCCATGTGGGAGCACTTAACTAATCTAAAAGTCAAAATACATCACGAGATAAGTCATAAAACAATTAGAGCAAGTGTAGTTCAACATGAGCACCATATTTTAATTATGTTAATGCGTTATAATGATTCATACAATGGCACTGTGCAATTGTCAGATCTGATTGTTCAAAAAGTGTTGACTCATTTTTTATAATAACAGTAGCTTGGCTGCAATTCAAATGATCGGGTTTATATATTAAAGGTGCTTGTTCTGATTCGTCATAGTTATCATTCTTATAATCAGATTAAAAAGTCTGATTTTTATTTAACCAAGAAAAACCCCATCGATGTGTTCAAGTTTTCAGTATGGACAGGTTTATTGAGCGTTTATGGAAGGAGTCTATAGTGCCAGTGCTTTGTTACTGTCAGTAAGTTTTTCTAAGAATGGGTCCTCATTTGTTTGTGAACTTCAAAAGAGTAACAAAAATGATTAGATGTGATGAGAGAATGACTGTTTATAGCTGAGAATACGAACTTGTCTTGTAGATGTTCCCCGGCATTACATGTGACTATAAACAGATAAAAAGTAATATGTTGAAATTTTTTGGCAAATCACTGTGGTATAAGTATAAGAGGAATGAAACTAACTAACTAACTAACTAACTAACTAACTAACTAACTAACTAACTAACTAACTAACTAACTAACTAATTAAATGTCTCTCAAAAACAAGCCCTTTGTCAACGCAAACCCTAGACCAAATTATTTTGCAATCAAATAAGCCATCTGTAACGAGCAGCTGAACAGCGTAGTGTTACTCTAATATAACAGTCCGTTTTCATATTGATTCACTGGGCAACCTTTCTAATGAAAAAGAAGCTATAATGTTGAAAAGAGGTAATAGACAAGAGAGATAATAGACCAGATATGGCAGTAAAATGTAGGGCGTGCCTTCAGGGCAATAAGAAGGCGTCCATTTTTGCTCAATTCATCTAAAGAATTTTTTTTGGTCAATTTTGAGTTGGTCAATGACAGATTGGCATATATCCATATGTCAGAGATGAAGGGAGGCCAGAGGCAGGGCATCTCTTTTAAGCTATGGGTATGTTTTCATATCAATCCATCCAGTTCAGCCCCATTGGTTTATAAAAATGTGTTCAATCTTTGTTTATCCTCTACACCTGGGTCATTGAAATAATATTTGTAAAGGTCCAGTAACATACAATTTCTTGCTTACAAAGCTCTGGGTAAGTGAATAACTGCCGATTTTATTACAGTGTCTGCAGGAGGTTAGTCAATGATCAATTCCACAGTTTCTTGACTACTTGAATTGTCTTTGCTTAGGCCACGTTGCTGGGGTTACTGTGGCTCAGGTGGTAGAGTGGATTGTCCACTAATCGTAGGGCTGGCAGTTCGATTCCTGGCGCGGATGACGCCACATGCCGAAGTGTCCTTGGGCAAGACACTGAACCCCAAGTTGCTCCCAATGGCAAGCTAACGCCTTGCATGGCAGCTCTGCTACCATTGGTGTGTGAGTGTGTGTGAATGGGTGAATGAGACACAGTGTAAAGCGCTTTGTATAAAAGCGCTATATAAGTGCGCCATTTATAGTAAAAGGATTTTATTAGATTGTCTATCTAGGTTAGAATTTAGGTTAGAAGAAAGTTTCTCCAAGTTGCCTGTCTATGACATTTTCCCCCCTAGAAAATAATAATATTGTAAATAAAAATCAGGGTAATATTAATATAAATGCTCATTTTTAGGGAGGATTTCTTTTTAATGTTAATTCATAATATTAGCTTTGTATGTTGTATGAGAAACCTTTTAATCCACATTAAGGTGGTGAAATCTAACCCAACATGAATTGGAGTTATAGTTACCACCCCAAAGTAGAGTCTTCCCATCCTTCCTAAAACAGACATGCTTTATTTCTCTTGTACCGCAGCAAATTGCAACCACCAAATTTGTTTTATTTAATCAAACGTTTTGTCCATTTAGAGTCACACTGAATGCTGTGGGACATCTGTGAGACAAGTAAGATCCTGTTATCAGACATAATTCACATTGGATTTGCTAGATGACTTGTCAACACCCCAATGTTTTGGCTAAAATTATCTGGCCTCTTCGTGTCCACAGCTATTTTTAGACAATGTTTAATTTTAGTACCTTTTGTCCTGACATCCAGGCCATCATGTTAATCCTTTAAAACCTACCTGTGACAATTTCATGGGGCCGTATCAAGGCTCGGGTTGCTGAAGGCGAATCTATGACTGTACAAAAGGTCCAGGCTGGCGTGAGAATGAATGGGGAAAAGAATGCTGATGTTATCCGCTTGGCTGGATTTGTTGCGTTCCTGCTTTGCACCCAATCAAAGTCCATTGTCATTGACCAGGCATGACACAATTGCAATTCCTGATTGTCTGTACTCGCATTAATGTCGTAGCTGCCTGTGAGAGTGATTCAAAGCTGTGAGACTGGAAGAAGATGAGAGTGACATTCTTGAGTAATGCAAATGGATAAATACTGTCTTTTGTCTTTACCTTTGTTTAATTATTGATGAACCTATTCATCTTGTGCAGTTATAATATTAGAAAATTGCTGTATGCGAGTCTTCAAAACAGAGTGTATTCCCACCTCACGCCTAGTGTTCCTGGTAAACTCTCCAAAACCAGGATAATGAATGAATGAATACATGAATGAATGAAAGTAATGCAGTGGTTTTCTCTGTAGTTAAAAGGAAAGGTTTGTACTGTACACCTTCACAGTTTTACAGTTGTTTTTCCTTATCAAAAATAATATACATAAATGGTGAAACAATGCATGTCAGAATATAATCAGAAATGCTTCCTAGAGCCTACAGGTATAAAACAATGTCAATTAAGAAGAAGATGATTAGATGATTCATTCATGCTCAGTTATTTTATGATTAAAGTCTAATTCATAGTGAATGAACCATTTTAGACAAGCCTCTAAATGGGGTTTTAACTGAAAAATGAACAAATCCTTAGTCAATCCCCAATATGTGTTTCTTAATGTAAAGTGCTCCCAATGAAAATGAAAATGATAACAAAGTAACTCATCTTTCTTTCACTCATGCTCGTAATAACGTCACAATTGCTTTTCTAACTTTCTCCAATCTTATGAAAAGTGTAACCCCTGTGTCCCGTTCATGCAAAACTTGTAATACAAAATACTGCCTTGTGTCTTGTTCACCCACTTTTGTTTTTTGAACATCCTGGAATTCTATTTTTTGTAGATAAATTGTAAAATCAAGGTTTTTTTTCCCCACACAGAAATTAGGGGGGTGTAAACTTTTGGATGTAAACTGCGACAATCTGTGGCTAGGCTACCCAATGTGCAGCAAGCTGCGTTGCACTGTGTTGTGGCATGTTTCTGTCACAGCTAGCATTAACTTTGTCAACAGTGTTCAACTACCAAATGCAAATTCAACTCCAGACCTTTTCTCTCCTTAATTTGTCTGCATATACAAATTTTTCTTATGTACTTATTTTGTCACGGGACTCATATATATATATATATATATATATATATATATATATATATATATATATATATATATATATATAGTAGTGAAAATTAAGTATATCCCATCGAAAATTTTGGCTTTTTTGACATTTGGACAAGCAAACATTTGATCATCTTTGAAACAGTGCCTATTACAGTTGGTATACTTGAACAAAACCACAAAGAATATTAGCTTTTTCAATCATTTATTTAACAGAAATATCAATAGATGTGAGATTCTTCTGTGGAAAGAGTAAGCACACTCTTGGCCTCAGGAGTTACAGTAGTTTTACACCCTTTAGCAGAAATAAATTCTTGTAGGTGTTTTGCATAAATGTCCACCAGGCTTGCTGGAATTTATGACCGCTCTTCCATGCAATATTCTTACAGCTGCAAGATGTTTGAGGGCTTTCTTGCACGTACTGCTTTGACTAGGCCATTCCATAACACCCCCATTTCTAATTATTGAGCCAGGATCAGGATCTTATTGTGCTTAGGATCATTATCCTGTTGAAAGGTCCGCTTTCGCTTCAACTCCAACTTTTAGACAGATGGCCTCACATTATCTTCAAGCACTTGTTGATATGATTCCGCATTAATTGTGGTATCAATGAATGCAACCTATTTAGTCCCTGAGGCAGCGAAGCAACCCCAAACCATAACATTTCCACCACTGTTGGTTTGAGGTTTTTCTCCTGAAAAGCTGTCTTTAATTTGTGTCAAACATGTCTGCTGTTACTGTGGCCAAACAACTCTATGTTTGATTCATCTGTCCAGAGCACATTATTCCAAAAGGCCTGCTCTTTGCCTATATTCTCATTGGCAAACTTTAGTCTTGCAAAGGCTTTTTCATGAGACGCAATGTGCAATCTCTTTCTGACTGTAGATGCGTGCACTTTGACCCCAACAGTTGCAAGACTTACTAGCAGATCCTGTGATGAAATTTTGGGGCTCTTGGAGAATTCTTTTTGCATCAGACTGTCTGCTCTTGGACTGAATTTGCTCGAATGGCCAGTCCTGGACAAATTGGCACATCTTACTTACTTACTTACTATCTGCGCCATTTTATAGATGATTATTGTTACAGTGGAATGATGTATTTATAAATAATTTGGAGATCTTTTTAAATGCCTTGCCAGACTCATAGGCATCCACAACGTTTTTTTCCTGAAGATCTTACAGAGCTCTTTAGATCTCAGCATGATGACACCACACACCTCAATAACAAAGGGAACACCAGACACTAGATATGAGAGGGGAATAAATAAGATTGGTTCCACCTGCACTCACTGAGCATGTTCTGATCACTGGCACCAATCTTCAACACCTGATTTGAATTATATTGATTTGAAGGTGTGATAAATTTAGTGGTGTGCTTAATTTTTCCATGTGACTGATTTGTTTTTTTTTGTTCATTTAAATTATGAAAATTACCACAAAATGTAAATTTTATGTCATTTGATAGTGCATCACCTTTATTCATAGGCACTGTTTCATATATATATATATATATATGTGTGTGTGTGTGTGTGTGTTTCTGTTTTTTTGTAACAGTACAACAATGCATATTTTGCATTGAATTGTTATACATATTGTGTAAATAAATTTTTAAACATCCCAATTTAGTCTACTTACACTTCTGGTTGCAACACCCTGTAATTACTTATTATGAAGTCTTGCATTATATTTTAAGTATTTGATTTAAGCCGGCTATAATGCAAAATAAAGTGTATTAATTAAATGTTGTAAAGGGAATTAAGAAATCCCTTTGGTGTTTAAAATGAATTGGATTATTTAACACTGACCTTGTTACAAATTAATTGAAATCATTGCAAACGTTCTTTAAAATCAGTTTATAGTGAACAATTCAAGAAAAGTAATGTTTTCTGTGTAAAAAAATAATTAAAAACCTCTATCTGGGTCATAATCACGATTAGGCTGAACAATCCAGAAATAATGGTACAAATGAGGATAAGGCTATAAATAAATCTGTAGCTGGGTCATAATGAACCAGTTTTTGGGTAGTTAACCTAAATTAGTCAGATCCAAAGAAATAATTCACCACTTTAATCTAGTTACAAGATGTCAAGCTAAAGTTAGCTATGTCGTAGCTGTTCGAATACAGTCTACAGATTATTACAATAAATAATTACTATACGTTATGTTGTACGTTTATTTATATTGTAGAGTTTTGCACAAACATTTATTTATTTATTTATTTATTTATTTATTCATTCATTCATTCATTCATTCATTTATTTATTTATTTTAATTGTAGCTATGCAAGAAGATACAAAATAAGGAGAAGCCATCAAAAGGCAGTTACAATTTATACCCGCCTAAATGTTGGTTACCTAAATTTGAACTCATTTCTTCTATTCCCCAGTTTTGTACTTTTACTTGTTATGGAATAGAATTATGAAGTGTTTAAAAAGCTGATAAGGATGTACATCACTATGGAGTATTGAATATGTGTAATCTGGCCATATTTAGTTACATAGATAAACTGGGTTGTCACTTTATTTAGTAACACAGTATAAGTCTAAAAATACTCCGACGAGAATTTAAGGCTGTCACACTGACACTTTTGCATCAGATCCAGACTTTATTGTGAAGCTGGAACTTGAGATGAAAGGTCAGACCGATGCAGCTGAGACCATGAGAAGCCAATGTGAAATGATTATCCTGGATCAAGGTGTAATTGCAGCGAATCTGTGGCCGATTCTATCTTTAAACCACGGCTTGTGTGGAGAAGATCTTCGGCTCTTAGATGTGGCTTTTCTCTCTTGTTGCAGATCTCTCTGCCATCTTGTGATTTTCTTAAGATGGAGAAGAGATGAGGAGACAAAATTGACATGACATTTGGGGGAAAAAACCTGTGCGGAAGAGACTGTTTAATCAATGCCTTTAGGGCATTAAAAGCCTCTCTCAGAGGCTTTCAAAGACTCACAATTCCCTCATTTTAAGATATTAAATTAGATCTCAGTGACTGCATTATGCATTAGTGGTGCTATAGTAAGCCCATTCTGTCCCCATAACACCCCCCCTCTCTCTCTCATCCATCACACTCCCTCTACTCCCTCCCTCTTTTCCTTCCTTCTCTCTCTTGGGTCCCTCCCTCTTTTTTTCCCCTTTCATATACACACACACTCAGTCTACTCTCTCCTCACTTCTCTCCTCGTCCAAACATGTTGCCTGAGCAATGCTGCGCACCAGAGTGGAAAGCTTACTGCCGGTGTCCGAGGCGCGTGCCAACGCTGCCACCCGGCCACCCGCTTTGAGTCTGAAGGAGCTCGGCAAGGAACAGGAGAAGGACAAGAAAGTGAAGCAGTCACCGGAGGAGCAGAGGCAAGGCACCAGATCTATGTGGACAGGAGCCATGCGCGGGAGGAGATACCTGCTGGAGCGTGGCATGCGGGATGGTGCGAACAGCAACAAAGAGGGCGCCAGGAGGCATAGATCGCCTGACTGGCTCTACGAGTCTTACTGTCGCATGAGCCAGCAGCACCCACTCATCGTTTTCCTGCTGCTGATTGTGATGGGAGCCTGCTTGGCACTTCTGGCTGTGTTCTTTGGCTCTGGGTTGGTGAGTGCCAAAGGATCAGGGGGGTTCATTTGCAAGAGTAATGCTTTTAACGTCCACCATATTTCACTCTTTTGTTTTCTTAGAGTCTGTCTGATTGACTAAAGGAGTTTGAGTGCCCCAGGTGAAAGTGTTGTTGAGAGACAACCGGATGGGGGATCATTGGTCCCTCACTTTTTCTCTATCTTAGAGTATTATCCTTTGGGGAAGGGGTGGTACTGAAATCCTGTGGTGGTATAAGAGAGAAGTGCACTGTTGGTTCACCAAGATTCTAGACTAGGAAGTATATTTGAGCCCCTGTCATGCCTGTACAACTGATAAACAGGCAGACCGGTGGCACTGGTTCACTGGGGACAGTCCCCCAGGTCCCATACAGTATTTAGCCTTCTATTGTTTCTCTTTCTCTGTCTTTCGCTAAGTTAAGCACAGATTCACCAAAGCTGACAATGCTAATCTTTTGTGATGTTTTGGACAGATGCCAGCACGGGACTGTTTGAATGCCTGTGTTTATTTTATAAAGCACTTTCAGCTTACTATTAAAATGTCTCATCCAGATGATACAGGCTGAGAGCCATAAAGCGCAGGCGAGAATAGAGAACAAGTGGAAATCAGGGTCAGTCGTGACTAATTAAATGAACTGAGCAAAAGTTATTAACCTGCTGCTGATAAGGTTGTAAAACCAACACGCTGCTGAGGTTTTGAAGCCTGTGTTTATTTTTTTTTTCTTCCAAGATGTGGCTGTGAAATGTATTTGAGTATTTGAGTCAGGTGGTCTTTTGAGCACGTTGCCTACATCAAATGGGATGTAGTTCAGTTCATTTTGCCCAAAATAAAGTTTCAATTGTTTTTCCCAGGTTTCTTGTTTTCCCATGTTTTTTTAGCTTATGTATTATACCCATGTATATAATTTACTGCTTAAAAATGTTCAAAGGTCCAACAGACCTGGAAAGAAGTTTACATAAACATAAACAAGAACAGACCAGATGCTGTTTGTGTATTGAGAAGCTCAGACATGCACATGCTGGACTACGTCGTAGTGCTTCAGGCGATGTTCTCCGGAATAGAGGAGCATTCATTTGTGCGGGACGCAAGAGCAAACTGCGAGCTGAAGCAAAATATTGACACATGGCTAAATTGCTGCCTTTCTCGTCTGACTGCCTGACCTATATATCTCTGTGCTGAAATCGAGCAATGAAATGGAAAACGAGGGTCCCTCCGTTCATGGTGGTGGTGGCGGCACACACCACATTGATTGATATGTTGGTTGGGGCGGGGGGTCATATCGCAAAATACAAGACATTTCTTAATATGCGTCAACTGTGAAATGCACCTGAAATCTTTCAACTTGTAAGCCAAACCGTATTGCTGTGTACTCTTAATTCCTAATGCAGTTTTAATTGTTGTCATCTGTCTTACCTGACACTTTATATCCCTTCGTACATCTTTATTATTGTCGTTACTGACTTTATTTTATTGCTTTATTATAGGAAGTGTAAATTAAGTATAAAAGAAGCAAGGCTCAGAAGGAGAACTGAGCAAAAAAAACAAAAAAACAATTATACTGTTCACTTTAACACCAGCATAAGGTTCCTAATGTGGTTATAGGTTAGGAAATAATGAAAATGATTGAATTCTGTTTCTTTATGTGGACTAAATATAATAAGTAAAGCTATTAGATCAAGTAGCTTTCTTTGTAGTAATGAGAACATTAATAAGGATGTTCACAGGCTATGGAATTTCACCGAATGCGCTCTATATAGCTGTAAAATTGCCAGTGATTTCCAAGAGGTCGTTTTTATTTCAAGTCCAAATGCAATAATGCACTTTGTATCTAAAGTTAGGCAATTTTAAAATTCTATTGACAAAACACATAGACGTGCTAAATTCCAGTTTACATTTCAAATGTGGGTTAGCTAACTAAGCTGTTTTCTCCCCTCTCATATAAAACCCCCCAGGTGTGCTATCAGTCTAATGTAAACTATGAGATTTGATATGATAATGAGATTTTGTTAAGTCAATGTTTCTAATAAGTTTCATTTGCCTTGTTGATTTATCCATAAACTGAAGCCATGCAGTGTTATATATTAACTAAAATCACACCAGATATAATGTTGATCCAAAAACATCTGGGAAATTAAAGGTGATATATATATATATATATATATATATATATACACACACGCACATATACACGCACATATATATAT
>JAFFST010000184.1:4046-18386 GCA_022414735.1 Noturus placidus | reverse complement strand
AAAAAAAGTTTGATTCATGTTGTATGTTGTGTACTGGCTTGTGAATCAATAAAAAATGTTAATCACAAAAGACTACAGAGGCAACTCCTCATTCCGATAGAAGGAGGCTTTCCCCTTCAATGTGAATTAAAGTGTGCACTGGCCAGTGACGTAGATGGCGTTTGAATACAAGGGCGTGACAACAGGAATCAAGCCTGTGAAACTGCTCTTTAAATAGATATTACACCAGCAGTTACGTCAGTCTGAGAATGTTTACAAACAGTGAATGCTCAGCAGTCGTCACTACTAGGCTATTGATATGCATGGCATGTCAGAAATGTACTGTATCCAAAAGCTCAGATCAACACAGTTACCAGGCATTGTTTACTATATTCTGTGCATTTACATTTGAATTGTATGCGATTTTTCTTACATAAGGTTCAATCAGACACACTAGTTTAGTTAAAGATGTGCTTACACGATTTGCTTGTGTATTTATCCTTTGTAAGTCGCTTTAGATGAAAGCGTCTGCTAAATGAATAAATGTAAATGTAAATAAAATGTACTATTTTACAGATTTAAAATGTATATATGCATTAGCTGTAAATTTACCTGGACTACATATTCAATGGTGGAGAATTGTGGAAGCAGTTCAGCTGGCTGGTTCACCTCTGATATTCCAGCATAGGTTGGGGGAAACTAGACAGGAGTTACATTAAAAAATGTCAATTTGAAAAACAGCAGCCTCCAAAAACTTAACTTTTGATCCAATCATTGTATAATATCAAAAGCCTTACCTGGTTTCTTTGATAACAGAAATTGCAAGCCCACAGTTTTGCTCTGTAATCCACTTGGCTGAGTGAGAGAGAAAGCATACTTTTATTTAAAAAAATGATTTTTTTAAAGTAGTAATTGTTTTGACTATTTCAGAGAGCAACAACCCAATCATGGGTAGTATTTTTGAGTGGCAAAGTGGTTACTTGGTGAAACCCAGTGCTTTAATAAACAGGGTTTATGGGACCCTCACACATGCCTGAGGAGAGAGACTCCAACGTAAACTTAAAAATATCACAATGTATAAGATAAATCTGAGTATTTCACAATCCAAATATGTGCTACAATATAACTTCTTCTTCTTGCTAAACTTTTGTGGGCTTATGACACACGAACATACACACAAAAAATGACGCACTTTTTTTTTTTTCCTTCTCTCAGGACAGAGAAAGCAAATGCTACAACTTATGTTTTAGTCTTCTTCAAATCGCACAGATATCAAAAAGCATCATTGTCTTACAGTGTATTATGTATCCCAGAACTGTCGGTATCATTAAACCACATAGACAATGTATCATGTTTTGACAGTTTATGTTACTCTGTGGTCCCCAGTACATGATCCGAGACGCAAGGCTGCACTTTTAAAGTTGTGACTAGTCTATCCTTTAGATAAACAGGGTGTGCCAGTGACACATTTGTTTTCCCATATCAGAACACCTTATGAATGTTTAAAGAGAACCGGCAGTTGGTGGACAGGATTTCCTTATGTGAACCCATTAGACGAGACATTGAGGACACACTCCTTACTCACCATAGCGGATTGAGTACAGCCCGGCAGGTAGCACGGCTACACAGCACTGGTTCATACTGTATAGGTGGGAGATCTGGACGCTCTTTCAGTGGGGTAAAGAGAGAGGCCACAGGCACTACCATACGCGTGGCCTCCAGTCGACTGGACGGCCAAACGTTCCAGCTGAAACGCACTCCATCGCGGTCTTCATTCTGCTGAATGAACTCGGGGAAGGTTGTCATTGCACCCTCTAGGAACGATGTGCTGTGAGGAACGTGTACATAAGAATACTGAATTGAAGCAGCAACAATAATACAAAGTTCATATGAAAAGGCCAGACAGATATATCACCTTCACAAGCATTACAGCAGCTTCATCACATGTGTGAGATAAAGCTGTGCTGAAAAGTGAGAGGGCTTATATAAAATGACAGAACAAGATAAACTGGACTTCCGCTTACGTCACATGGACAATCGAGCCGAACTTTCAACTCTGACGCAACGCAAATATCTTGTTGGATAGTTTGTTGCTGTTGTTTCATCCAAAAGGTGATTTCACAGTTCATTATTTACAAAAAAAAAAAAAAAACACAGACAAAAGGTTGTTCTGCTAATGTAACGTTATTATCTACAACAACTTATCATATGTGCCTCAACTGGAAAAGTACACATCCATCAAGAACGTACTAAAAATCAGTCATTATTAGCAGACTTGTCTTTCACTGTGATTATTAACAGACTTTTATAAATACACCAGAACACGAAGGACTCAAGTCCATGTTTGAAACTGGGTCATTCATTAGAAATACCAACGCTAGCGACATTCACCGCGTGAACTCCGCTAGACACCTAAACACAATAGAAACCTATTATTTGGCTAGCTTTCTGGAACCAAGTTGATATTTTAATAAAGAAGTACACATATACTTTTTAAATACGCCGTCAGCTACGTCACCACATCAGCACGTCCTCCAGTTAGAGACATTTTAGCTAGCGAGAGAACCGGATTAGGGGAAGGAGGCGATATGAAACAGAACCGATACTCCCGTATTTTAGATAGCCTGTAAATCACTTAAAACAACCAGTCTAATACCTCACAGAATCACATTTAGTCAACATCCGTATATAACACGCCAGCAGTGAATATTGCATTAAATAATGAACATACCTAATAAACCAGTAGGTTCTCTGAGGCGCTCGGCCGGACTGCACTGACGCGCTGACGTAGCAAACATGGCTGAAGCAGCGCTGCCACGTCATTACAGAGCTGCAGGGGAGGAGCTACAGCTGCCTGCCACACCTTCAGACCGGGTTAACCCCTTCATTCCCAGCGCCATTATGCATTCATCCACTCTTCTTTATCTTGCTCAGGTTGGTGCTGGATCCAAACCCTATCCCAGGGACACTGGGTGTTAACAGGACTATACCCTGGATGGGACACTAGTCCGTTGCAGGGCACCTTGTACACATATATTCACATTAGAGGCCATTTTGAGGAGCTAATCCACCTACCACGTTGCGCACGTTGCTTCTTCTGGTACTCAATTAATAGATCTTGTATAGTAGCACTACTTGTATTGTTCTCTGCTTGATATCACTTTGCTTGTATCTCTCATTTGTAAGTCGCTTTGGATAAAAGCGTCTGCTGAGTGAATAAATGTAATGTAAATGTACCAGTATGTGTTTAGGGTGTAGGAGAGAATAAGAAAACCCAGAGAAACCCTATAGGAACAATACAAGAACATGCAGAGAAACTCCACACAGAGAGAAACCCAAGCTCAGGATCAAAGCCAAGAGCCGTATGGTGGAAACACTACCTACAAGATTCAAACAGCATCACTGAAGACAAAAGAGAAAACCAACAGTTGAAGCTTGTCAGCATTTCTCCTGTTTTAAATATTTAAAAAATATATATATTTATTTACTTATTATATACTTAATATTTATATTATTTCACTTACACTCACTGAACACTTTATCAGGAACCCTATAATAATACTGTGTAGGGTTTCCCTTTGCTCTCAAAACAGCTTAAGTTCTTCCTAGCAGAGATTCCGCATGATGTTAGAAACATTCCTTTGAGATCCATGTTGATATGATTACATTACGTAATTCCTGCAGATTTTTCAGATGCACATTCATGCTGTGAATGTCCCGTTCCACCACATCCCAAAGGTGTTCTGTTGGATTCAGATCCTTTGACTGAGAATGCCACTGAAGAACACTGAACTCATTGTCAGGTTCATGAAACCAGTCTGAGATGACTTTTGCTTTGTGATATGGTGCATTATCACGCTGGAAGTAGCCATTATAATATGGGTAAATGGTTTGCATGAAGGAGTGCACACGGGCCGCAACAATACTCAAATAGGCTTTGGCATTCAAGTAATGGACATTGGCATTCAAGTAATGGACATTGGCATTCAAGTAATGGACCTAAAGTGTGGCAAGAAAACATTCCCCACAACATTGTACCACCTCAACCAGCCGGGACTGTTGACACAAGGCAGGTTGGGTCCATGGATTCCTGTTGTTGGTGCCAAATTCTGACTCTACCATCTGTGTCTCTCTCTCCCTCTCTATCACCGATTAGTCGAGACCGACCATCTGTGTACCTCAGCAGAAATTCAGATTCAGCAGACCAGGCTACGTTTTTCCAGTCATCAACCATCCAGTTTTGGTGAGCCTGTACCCACTGCAGACTCAGCTTTCTGTTCTTGGCTAACCAAAGTAGAACCTGATGTGGTCTTCTGCTGTTGTAGCCCATCTGTCTAAAGGTTTGATGAGTTGTGCATTCTGAGTTGCTTTTCTGCTCACCACAATTGTACAGAGTGGTTATCTGAGTTACTGAACCAGTCTCCCATGTCCATTGACCTCTCCCATCAACGAGGAGTTTGTCTGGACACCTGCTGCTCTCTGGATGCTTTTTCCTTTAAGTGCTAGACTGTTGTGCATGAAAATCCCAGGAGATCAGCACTTATAGAAATACGTAAATCAGCCTGTTTGGCACCAAAAAAACATATCATGGTCAAAATGACTGAAATCACAATTTTTCCCCTCTTCTGATGGTTGATGTGAACAATACCTGAAGCTTCTTGCCCATATCTGAGCATTGCACTGCTGCCACACGATTAGCTAATTAGATAATTTCATGAATTAGTAAGTGTATAGGTGTTTTTAAGTGCTCCATGAGTGTATATTTTACATAAAAGTTCAAGGGTTCATTATAAATTATTCTTATTGTAACAAATTTCTACAGCATTTCTGTAAATGTCCATTAGAGGACAGCAACTCCTTAAACCAAACTGAGAGGCATAAAAACAACAATATAAACATCAATTAAAATGTTGCTATATAAATTTATTATATTATGACAAAATATTGCCACAGACTTATCTGACACTTCAGTTCTTTAGTCTCACATACAAAGCCAAAGTTCTTCTAGGGCAATTCCAGGGAAAAAAGGATTCAAACAATGAACCATGATTTCTTATTTTTTCCCCCAACTGTAAACATCTTAAATCACAAAAGGGGGAACAAAATCACAAAATCTATTTTCCTTGAGATTCATACATAAATGACAGCAGCAATTACTAGCAACATTTTAAAAAGGATGAACATGTCTGAATGTATGTTGTGTGGTACACATGTAGCCAGATCAGTCTCCTTTAAACATTTCACTTTTCCTTGCAGTCTAAAAAAAGACATAAGTACATAATGTTAATTAAAACTTAGACTGCATTCATATAACTCAGCAAAACAAAAAAAAAAAAAAAAAAAAAAAAAAAAAAAAAAAAGATTTACGTATTACAGGATGTTGGCTTTAAATGTAGTCTAATGTTTTAAAATTACGTAGTTCTCACTGATCAAACATTAAAGTGAAACAGTCTGATTAGTGAATGCTTTCTCCAGAAAATCGCAGCTTTATAAATACTCAAGTCTCTGAATATTTTACATGGTTTAATAAATGACTATTATATGAGGCAAAAAAAAAGAAAATCCTGCTCCACTTATTTTTTATTTTTGTTAAAATCCATCAGGCTGATTTCCATCTTTATTTAATGCTTAAGCATTCACATGTTGTTGAATCCCATCATTCCTTTCATGTTGCCAGCAGCCCCTTGCTGAAACTGCCTCATCATCGACTGTAGACCAGCCATGCCACCTGCATCAACACAAATACATCAGTCACCCAAAAACCTTTTTACAAGTACAACAGATAACAAATTGGTGAAATTTTTTTTTATTCAAATGCTATATATATATATATATAAATGTGTGTGTGTGTGTGTATGTGTGTGTGTGTGTAGAAATGATAGACTAGTGAATAGTGCATACCCATGTGGTGCAGCACTCTTGGATCCATCATCTTTGCCATCTGCTGGTTCAATTTGGCCATCTGAGATGGGTTAACGTTCTTGGACATGTCTCCCCCTGTAAACCAAATGAGACATCATACATTTGCAAAATGTCCACAACTCTTCGAGCAAGCTGCTCCCAAAATCATGTGTGAACAGAAGAAATCATGTACATCATATGAAACATACCTTTAAATAAACCTTTAATTCCACCCATTTTCTTGACCATTTGGGCAAACTTTGTGTACTGGGTAAGCAGTTCCTGCACGTCTCTGGTGGCTACACCTGCACCCCGCGCCACCCGCTGAACCCGGTTCGGCTGCTTACTGAACAACTTTGCACCGTCTTTGTTGTCCAGTTCTGAAAAAGTAAACAATTATTTAATAACATATTTTATCTTAAATCTTTTCTTAAATCAGACTTATCAGAAGATTGATCAACTTTCTGTAACAGCAGGCTCTGACAATAGTGCTGGTTGTAATTCAAATCACAGGTTTATATTAATATGCTCGTTTGAACACATTATGTTCTATAGTAATAGCTCATTTACAGTGACTTGTATAGTGAACACACCACATAATCTAAACCTAATAATAAACAAATTAAAATACTTATTTGGTAAATGAAACATCATTGATATTGTGATGTTTATGTAAGGATGTGTTCATTTATAATTTTTGGAAGGAGCCTAAAGCGTCAAGCAGTAACTAAGATTTCCACCACAGACTAAAAAAAGTTTTTCCCCTATAACACCATGCCCCAAAGTGTCTTATTTCTTATGTTGGTATCTGGTTTTAGCAATTATATAAATTCCTCAGTCAATTAGATTACCTTGATCATTCATACTGTCCATTATGGTCATGAGTTTCTTTAACCTGGCCATAGACTCCTGTTCATTGCCTTTACTCATGAAGTCTGTTCCAAAGCCTGGGATCATACCCTAAGTGTAACAATACAACAGATATATTCAACTTCAGAGATGATAAACTGAGGTACAATTCATTATGTGAACATGAGCATGTTGTATTCACTGTACCATGATTTGCCCAAAAGGTCCCATTTTCATGATGTTCTGGAACTGTTCATACATGTCCCGGAGTGTGAACTGACCTATGAGAAGAGTGAACAGTAATCACAGATTAGCACTGGAGCAAACAGCAGCTACTACATGGCATGTCTGATTTAATACAGATTATCTATTTACAATGTATTCATCTCTGTGAATACATATCCACTATATAGCCAAATGTTTGTGGACACCTGACCATCAACCCAAATGGGCTTTTTGAACATTCCATTCCAGATTAAGTTCCCCCTTTGCTGTCATAATAACCTCCACTCAAGAGCATTAGAGAGTTTAGGCACTGACTGATGTTGGGTGAAGAGGCCTGGGGCACAGTCAGTGTTCCAAGTGATCTCAAAGATGTTCACTGAGGTTGAGATCAGGGCTCTGTGCAGGCCACGTCAGGGCTTCCAGACCAGCCTTGGCCAAAGATGTCTTCATTAACCTCACTTTGTGCACAGGGGCATAGTCATGTTGGAACATGTTTGGGCCCTTTAGTTCTACTGAAGGGATTTTCACTCTTAATACTATAGCATACAAAGTCCATCCATCCATCCTCTACCGCTAACTCCTTTTTCAGGGTCACGGGGAACCTGGAGCTTATCCCAGGTAGCATCGGGCACAAGGCGGGGTACACCCTGGACAGGGTGCCAGTCCATCGTAGGGCACAATCACATGCACACTCACATTCATACACTACGGACACTTTAGACACGCCAATCAGCCTACCATGCATGTCTTTGGACTGGGGGTAGGAAACCGGAGTACCCGGAGGAAACCCCCGATGCATGGGGAGAACATGCAAACTCCGCACACACATGGCCCCTGGCGGGGCATACAAACTCATTCTACACAATTGTGTGCTTCGAAGTTTGTGACAGCAGTTTGGGGAAGAACCACATATCGATGTTATGAGCAGGTGTCCTCTTAATTTTGGCCATATTGTGTATATTAAAACATATCTCTCTTCTCTCAGACTCAGCTGATAAAGCTTTTCATTTCACTGCATTTTATATACTGTATATAATTCTAGTGTAATGCTAAACCTGCACTACACTAACATTTGTTCACTAGAGCACCAGCCCAACACTACATCTCAGACCAATCCTCACCAATCCTACCAACTTCAGCCTGACTGTGACTGCATGCGGTGTACACTTACAGAATTTTGAAAATGCCCTTATCCAGAGTGACCTGCTATACTGAACTGTGGGTCTCAGGGTCCTATCATACATCACAAAACTGAACATCTTACCATGTTTAAGTTTGTCAATTAGCTCCTCATTATCATCAAGTTTGAGTTCATTCACTTTATCTATCAGTCCCTCGATGTCTCCCATGCCTGTAAAGCAAAGAGCCAAAAAATTTTATATAAAAACTTCTTTAAAAAGTAAAATGAAACAAACATGTAGGATGATGAGGAACAAAAAACATACCAAGAAGTTTGCTTATGAAAGGCTGAGTTTTAAAAGGCTCAAAATCATCAATGTGCTCGCCTGTCCCGATGAAAATGATGGGACTCTTTGTGGCAGCAACTCTGTTCAAATATATTTTATAGCCAACATTAGGTTTTGAGTAATACAAATCATGAACATCTATGTTTTCACCATAAAGAGTAGCTATGTACTTACGCACTGAGGGCGCCACCACCTTTAGCATGGCCATCCAGCTTAGTGACGATGACCGATGCCACATCTACCTTGTCTTTGAAGGCCTTAGCCTGAGCCTCACAAGCCTGACCAATGGATGCATCCATCACGTACACAATGTTGTCGGGTTGCTGTGGAAATCACAACAGCACAAAAGATACAACAATCTTTTTTTTTTAGCAATCTGCTTTACCTCTTAATACCAACAATTCTTAATGTGTTTTACACAAGCAGACGGCATCAAACACTTACCACAGCATTGGAAACCTGTAGCATTTCTTCAAACAGCGAATCTTCTTGCTTATGACGACCGCTGGTGTCAACAATGATTATTTCAAAGTTTTCAGACTTGAATTTTTCGACTCCCTCAGCAGCTATTATGACTGGATCCATTTCTGTGTAACTGTTGATTGACAAACGTTTAAATAGCAAAACATTCATGTTCTTGTTCTGCATCATGTGCATTATAAAAACCTCAGTCAAAAAACATTACCTTCCATAAAAGGGAATTCTGGCTTTTGTTGCATTTTGCTTCAGCTGATCAAAGGCACCTTATGGGGGGAAGAAAAACACAAGTGACCATTTATATTCAATCCACAGTCTATTTTGCCTTACAATCAAAGTGAAAAAGAAGAAAACCTCACCTGCTCTAAAAGTATCAGCACAGATCAAGCATGTTTTCCATCCTTTTCTTTGGTAGTAATATGCCAACTACGGAAACAGTGCGAAGAATCACGATTACAAACAAGCCAGCCAGTAGACAAATAATATTTGTATGCTTTCTTGCTTAAAATTGTTATAAGAACAGCCATACCTTGAAGAAACTATTAGATTAGTATATAAAGAGCATACATTGACTGAATTTTACCTAACCACAACTATGTATTTAGAGACATTACAGTACTGGCTCACCTTAGTACATGTTGTAGTTTTTCCACTACCCTGAAGGCCAACAAACATGATGATGTTGTTCTTTCCTTTTGTAGGTGTCCATGATTTTACACCAGGGTCCACCAGCTACAGAAAAACATTAAATAATTAAACTGACCTTTTGAAACATTTATATTTCATTAAAAACCTTTAAAAAGTACTCTGTCTAAAAAAGGTTTCCTTTCAATACAATCAGGATTGTACTTAAAACTAGGGATGCACCAAATGTTCGGCAACCGGAATTATTTGGTCAAAAATAGCAAAAAAACAAAAAGCACTTTCGGTGTTTTCCCGAATAAGTGAAAAGGCAGAATAAATTTGATCGAACAATGACGTGTTTGATGACGTGACCAAATAGCCTAGCAACCAGAGTGAGACACACGAATGTCATGATCTCAACTTCCGGCAGCGTGCCCGGAGAGATGAGGGGGCACGCGCATGCACAAGCTACGCTCACGAGTGCTCAACGAACTCATGCTCTTTAGATGTTGACAACCGTGACATTGTTTACTGTGGACACGTGCGTTTGTTTTGTTTCTGTTCCGGAGTATTCGGTCACATCGCGAGACGAAACGAAGTAGAGTTTGGAAGCAGGTAAAGAGGTATTTATTTAAGGGCAGGCAGACAAATCCAAATCGTTATCCAAAAAACGTAGTCAAGACAGGCAAAGGGTCGGGCGATCGGCAAACAGGCATAAATGGGGCAAAGCACGAATCCAAGTCGCAGTCACAGAAAACAGGGTCAAAACACAAAACATGAAATAGTACTATGGACTGGGAGCGGAAAAACCAGCGTGGACTAACTGGCTGTGGTATAAGAGGAGTAAAACACTTCAGGATGTGTAGTTATGATTAACTTTGTGGTGGTAATGGCGCTTTGCATTACACCACCCGTTGTTGTTTATTTTCCTATAACAGCACATCCCAAAGTGTTTTTTTATTATTAATTACATGATGCCACTGTACATGAAGAGATAGTCCCACCAGGATTGAGCAATTTTGCAAAAGCAAAATCAGCACAAAATTAAGCTAACTCTGCATTATTCAGAGAAGCTTACAATTTGTCTAAATGATCACAAATCTGCAGATTTTGACCAAGACATGTCATGTGGCATCATCACAATGTGCATTCAGCTAAAGCCCTCTTCAACTCATGTGCGTCGAACACAAGTACAGCTAAAAGGTCCCATTTACCAACAAACATAATTTCAACACCAACATTTCGTGCCATTGCAATCTCACCAACCAGTTTTCCGTAAAACAAACCCTCCACAAACTGCATCGCGAATTTTGGAAAAGAAAAAAAAAACAAACCCAAAAATCAAGCATTTTGTCCATAACAAATCACAAAAAACTCGAACCTTGACCAGCTCCTTGAAAACAGCATGCTGGATCATTCGCCTCTTATTCAGCCCGGAGGCCATTTCCTCAAGGTCAATGGCTGCCCTGAGAATATTTAATAAATATCATTACATTTAGCTTCTTCATTGCTGGAACCAGAGACAACGTGAATTAAAAGATCTGTACTTACCGGACATTTTCTCTGAGCTGCTTCACCAGTTTGATGTTCACATCAGCTTCTAGCAGGGCAGCACAGACATCTTTGAGCATAGCATTTAAAACCTGGGGAAGAGGGAAAAATACAATCAGTGCGTTTACATGGACAATAATAATCCACTATTAACCCGATTAAGACAATACTGTGAATAAGAAACTTGAATGAAAACAGCAATTTTTTATTATCTTAATCTGATTAAGGTCATACTCGAAGTAAACTCTAATCGAATTAAGACATGTGGAGTACTCCTGTTTTATTCACATCATCAACATGTATTACAGACATGTAAACACCTTAATAACATTATTAACTTCGAGTGAGAGTTTTCACTGCATTTTGCGACAGGACACAATCACACACGGCAGTGTTCAACATTTTACGGTAAACAAGAGGTAAGGCCTGCGTGCGAAACCGCATACTTGCCTATTATAAGCCTGTAGTGGGGAAAAATAAATGTATCTCGGCTACTATATAGCGGTAAGTACGCGTTTTGAGACGCAGCCCATGGCTTCAAGCAGTTGTCTATGAGCACGTACAGCATGACAAATGCTTAAAGTGTTCTTAAAATTTTTTATAAAAACACCCAAAACTGTATACGGTACCAGATAGATAGATAAATAGATACTTTATCTATAAGGAAAAATTCAAAACCATAACAAAGAAAAACTTTATGTTGATACGTGAAATTCTGGAAAGACGGCGTGACGCAGTGACGTAATGACATGTGGCGTTAATCTAATTATGTTCTAAAACATGTAAAATGGGTACATGACAGGAGTATTCTAAAAGCGACTCATGTAAACACCTTAATCACATTATTATCTTACTCAGAGTACGGTCAATAATTAGATTACTGCTGTCCATGTAAACGTAGTCAATGCTCTGAACAAGACACAAACAGCCTCTGGGGGAACGTTGGAGAAGAAGAGAATGAGTTGTCACATGAAAATACAGGATAGGGTAGCGTTTTTTTCTTCACGTATTAAGAAATGTCATGTGTGCAGAAACATGGCTGTGGTGTGTGTGTGTGTTACCTCTTCATTGATGATGGTGGCATTGCTGAGAGATCTCAGCGCCGATGTTATCTTCCTCCCCAAGTCCGCCAACACCATGTTTGCAGTTTAAATATGTAGCGGCCTGCGACAGGAAGACACAGTGTATTAGTCACACGCGCTGGTTCAGTGCCTGTAACTACTGTAATATTAGAACCATATTTACGTAGTAATGAGTATTAAAAGATAATGTTTTTTTTTTCCTTCATACGTGTTAGGAGAACAGGAGCTCTGTAGTAAGGTGGGGGATCCCCCACAGCTTTTTATCCACTCCGTTTAATCTCTTTCAGGCGATACAGGCACCAAGGGTCCGGGGCAAGAAGATGAAGAAGTGCAGATTTCCAGTCTGTCCTCACACAAACCCAATCATACATTTTAATCATGCCATTAGCTAATATCATTATAGTCTATTATGAGAGGAAACAAAGACAACAATTGCTTAAAATGTGCAGAGCTAGCAAGACTGTAATCTGTAATAACTAAGATGAGTGTATGGCTCTTCTGAGGCTGTAAGGAAATACTCAGTAACTAGATGTGTTCTTTCCTTGGGTTTGTTGTGTATATTACTCCTTCTGACCAGAACAAGACAAAACACCAACACAGGCGAGGTGGTGGTGGGTTTTTTTTTGGGGCCAAACAAAAAGCCCCAAACGAGTTATAATAATAATAATAATAATTTATCAATTTGTATAGCGCTTTTTACAATGCAGCTTTTACAGAAATATCATTTTTACATTTACAAGTGACTTACTAATGAGACACATTCACACACCAATGGTAGCAGAGCTGCCATGCAAGGTACTAGCTTGCCATTGGGGGCAACTTAGGGTTCAGTGTCTTGCCCAAGGACACTTCGGCATGGGATCACCCGGGCCAGGATTCGAACCACCAACCCCACGGTTAGTGGATTAGTGGACAACCCGCTCTACCGCCTGAGCCACAGCCGCCCCCTTATTATATAAGTTATTATATACGATCACTGTTAACTGAATATAAGTTGTGTTTAAAGCGGAAGATGTAGCTCATATCCAAAGTTTTATTTAATACACAGTCACTCAGCTAATCCACAAACAACAAACAAACCAACGCGAACCAGTTTGATATGGTGATTCTTTTTTTTTTTTACCGCTAGCTTGTTCACGACGATGGCCGATACCACAAACTAATACAATCTCGTATAAACAAACTAACCAATAAAACTATGTATGTGTTGTTAAACCGTGGACACATTCAACACATTCGTGTGAATTGTTCCGTCGTTATTATTCTTACCTTCGATACAGCTGTTACACGGGAAAAGCAGACAAACGTCATCTCATATAAAAACTCCCATAAAACCTTTCTACTTCCGGGTTACCTACCGGATGTCGTCATATCAGTATAAACAACAGGTTATACGTTGATGGTTTAGTGGAACTATTTACTTCGCATTATAAATAGCATGTCTGCACTGTATTCCAGTTATATATTTCTGGTAGTTCTTCGTCCCTCTCTTGTTCATTTATTTATTTAGAAAATGTCTCCATGTCAATCCATGGAAATCGTGTGGTGAATAGTCAGCACGCGCCGCACTCATTTTAAGGTAGCGCGAAACATAGGGAAGATTTAATATATGTTTAATAAAGTTCAATATTAACCAACTGCTTCCAAATAATTACTAATCATAGAACTTGTTATGGGATATTTTATGCCGCTAAGTGCAGTTTACTGTAACGCACAGGCCAAAGTGATAACAAGACTAAATTGCAACTCAAGAAGCACCTTAAAAATAAGAGCAGCTGTGGCTCCTCCCCATTTGAAGCGCCTTGTTGTACACGCGTTTCTCAAACGTCCTCTTAGGTTTGGATTTCAGCCACCTAGATCAGAACATAGTGGTTAAATATGAATTTCAGCGACGCTAAGAATAATATTCTACAAATACTGAGCAGAACAGACTCTCAGGATCTTGTTAAACTGATCAGTTGGATGAAGTATTCAGGTGATTCATTATGTTCCGGCTGAGATTATATGAGATTATATTTGTTATTTACGTCCGCCTCACACCTCCAGGGTCCAGGGTTCGGGTCCCGTCGGGGCCATGTGTGTGCGGAGTTTGCATGTTCTCCCCGTGTGTCGGGGGTTTCCTCCGGGTACTCCGGTTTCCTCCCCCAGTCCAAAGACATGCATGGTAGGTTGATTGGCGTGTCTAA
>JAFFST010000176.1:0-19630 GCA_022414735.1 Noturus placidus | reverse complement strand
TAAAGCTAAACCAAAAGAAACAAAACAAAACAATATGGTCTCTAATATAAAACTGGAGACCTCCTGTGTAGATATACTACATACATAGTAGCATATTATTACAAGGAACACTTTTATTTACAGTATAACAGCGGAGCTCAATATATCCAACTTACCACGAGACAGACTACTGCAGACTGGTGGTCGTGAATGAGAACTCACCCTGACGTCGGCAGAATAGCACCGATAGATGGCGCTGTTGTTACATAAAAAGCCTGTCTCGTATAGAAATTACTGGCTAAATGAAAACTTACATTTTAATAGCAAGTGGAATTATTCACTCTGCTACATTAACATTATTATGGTTATTATTATTATTATTATTATTATTATTATTATTGTTGTTGTTGTTGCTATTATTATTGTTGTTATTATTATTGTTGTTGTTGTTGTTAACATTATTATGGTTATTATTATTATTATTATTATTATTATTATTATTATTGTTGTTGTTGCTATTATTATTGTTGTTATTATTGTTGTTGTTGTTAACATTATTATTATTATTATTATTATTATTATTATAATTATTATTATTATCATTATTTTTATTATTATTGTTGTTGTTGTTGTTACCATTATTATTGTTATTGTTACGATTATTATTATTATTGTTGTTATTATTATTATTATTACACGGCGGTATAACAGCTTACTTCCGGTCGCCTCCCATTCCCCAGCCTCCGTTACGCACGCGCCACATTTTTACACGCATGCGCACATAACACTGTCTTCCTTTTTCGTGTCGTGTACACGGTAGTCAGTGATCCAGCTTTCCCAGGCCAACATCAGCATGTTTTCTGCTGCTGCTCGTGTTTCTGCGGCCCGCATCAGGAGTTTAACACGGAAAGGTCCTCAGTGCACAGGTAATTGTCTGATAAATGTTTGAAATATATATTTATATGAGTCGTCCTTATCTACTCTTTAGTGTTGTTTAGGTTCCTAAGAAGCTATGGACTTTAAATTGACCTTAAATGGTTTAAGCAACGTTTTGAAAAAAAAGAAAAAAAAAAAAAAAAACCAAAACAAAACAAACTCTCTGTAGTCCATATATCTGGTTTGGTATAAAATAAATATAATAACAAGGTATGTTGATAATAATGATGTCTTTGTCACTTAGCATTCACTAGTTAGCATGTTAGCTCAGAGAGTACATGCCCTTGTGATGACCGGGCAGTCATTAAACACAGCAGATACACTGACTCAGTTCCTCCTACTTATTGTTTGTGTATCGTAATAATATACAGCATCTATAATCTAATATTACATCTTCATTTATATAGTGATGAAAGAGCTTTTATACACCTAATATTAATTTATGTATTGTATAGCTTGTGATGTCCACTTCCTCATTCATTTAATATCAGCAATACGTTTACATTGACAACGATAATCCGATATTAACCCGATTAGGACAATATTCTGATTAAGAAACTAGAATGTAAACGGCAGTTTTTTATTACCTTAATCCGATTAAAGTCATACTCTAATTAAACACGACTCGAATTAAGACATATTCCGGGCGCTCCGGTTTCCTCCCCCAGTCTAAAGACATGCATGGTAGTCTGATTGGCGTGTCTAAAGTGTCCGTAGTGTATGAATGGGTGTGTGTGTGTGTATGTGATTGTGCCCTGCGATGGACTGGCACCCTGTCCAGGGTGTACCCCGCCTTGTGCCCGATGCTCCCTGGGATAGGCTCCAGGTTCCCCGTGACCCTGAGAAGGAGTAAACGGTTGGAGATGGATGGATGGACATTCCTGTTTTAGTCGCATTATAGACGTGCATTACAGACACGTTCACACCTTAATCATCTTAATTATTAACGTCATGTGGGAGTACTCGCCGCATTGTGCGACAGGACACGTGCACACACGGCAATGCTCAACCGTTTTATGGCAAACAAGAGAGCATGGCTGTGTCCGAAACCACATGCTTATCTGCTATATAGTAGGAGATATACATGCATTTCGGTAAATATGCGGTTGGGGACTGTCGTCTATTTGCACGGATAGCATGACAAATAATTAACTGCGCTTGAAGCTTCTGTAAAATTAAAAATGAAGCACCAAAAACTGTATACGGTACCGTAATGAAGAAGAACTGTATGCTGATACGTGAAATTTTGGAGGGAACGTCAGACAGCGTGGGGACATTATGACGTGTGACGTTAATCGATCTATGTTATAGAACATGTAAAACAGGAACATGAAAGGAATATTCTCAACTCAACTCATGTAAACACTTTAATCAGAATATTGTCTTATTCAGAATCAGGTCAATAGTTAGAGTACTGCTGTCCATGTAAACGTAGTCATTGTAAATGAGGCTGATTGTCAGTGTTGATCATGTTGTTGTCATTATAAGGTGAAAGAGAGACTGGTTGAGATGGGGAGGGGGTATATTAGTCACTATTTAGAAAAATTAAAAGTCGACAGTGAGGTAACCTTTTGATCATTCACCATGGTGAAACCCTGAACAACCCTACTTTAGAATCCAGTTAAAGATAATGTGATAGTCCTCTTGCAGGTTCTCCTTCATATTTATTATAAAAATCATCCTAAGAGGTGAATGCTGTGATGATTATTATTATTATTATTTTTTTTTTTCCAGCCCCCTTGGCCTCCCGGTGCTACTCTCATGCCAAAGCAGAGACAGATGAGGAGTTTGATGCTCGCTGGGTCACTTACTTCAGAAAGCCCGACCTTGATGACTGGGAACTTAGAAAAGGTAAAATGTAAGGTGTCTGCCAGTTCGTTCACTGGCATAAATAAACATTGATGGGTTAATTGAATTAAATAAAGACAGTCTGTTTGCATCAGTCCTGTAGAACCTGCATCATGTCAGGTACACTTCGTTTTTTTCTCATCTCATTTTGTACTGGTTATAAAGCAAAAACTGGATGACCGGTGACAATGAGACCATTCGGAATTGGGACTATTGGGAATGTATTCACTTACTTACTTATTTTTATTATATTTTATTTATGTAGTGCTTTTGCAGCACTACTTATTACAGTTATCCAATCAGCTAATCATGTGGCAGCAGCACAAATTATGCAGATACAGGTCAAGAGCGTGAGTTAATATTCACATCTCGCATCAGAATGGGGGAAAAATGTAATCTGTGACTTTAACCGTGGCATGGTTGTTGGTACTAGATGGTCTGGTTTAAGAAACTGCTGATCTCCTGGGATTATCACACACAACGGTCTCTAGAATTTTCAGAGTGCGAAAAACAAAAAACATGGTGTGTGTAGATGGTCTGCTCTGATGCACCTTGCTGATGGGAAAGATCATAGGAGAATAGCTAGGCTGGTCTGAGCTGACAGGATGTATCTAGTAACTCAAATAAGCACTTACAACTGGGGTGAGAAAAAAAGTATCACAGAAAGCATAACACATCAAACCTTGAGGTGTATGAGCTAGAACAGCAGAAGACCACATCAGGTTCCAAGCCTGTTAGGAAAGTACAGGAATCTGAGACTATCATGGGCACAGGATTACCCAAACTGGACAGTTGAAGACTGAACAAAGACCAGGTAAAAAAATAAATGATCATAAAACAAATCTTCCAACTGTTTAGTTTCAGTAGGTCTCTGCCCATGATGTATCCTGTTGGAGGGAAATCCTCACAATGGCCTGGTGTAATATGGTCAGATGCAAAGTTTGGTTAAGATGCTCTGTCAGTTCGTAAAAGCATATTTTTTCTAGCTATTCAGAAAAATAATTAGCCTATTAACAGTTCAATCCATTACACCAGTGGTTTTCAAAGTGGGGGCTGCGGCCCTCTTGGGGGGCCTCCAGGGGGCTCCAGGGGGGCCTCAACAATTTGGTGTGAAAAATAAATTCTCACTCTGACAACCACACACACAATCAATTAATGTAATGGTAAGATGTAATTATTAATAAAAAGGGGGATATATTCAGAAGTCTGTATTTTTAATGTGTTTTAAAGACCTCTTGCAAAAGGGGGGCCTCGGTCAAATGTTAATGCCATTTGGGGGGCCTTGCCATGAAAAGGTTTAAGAAACACTGCATTACACCATTAGAGGATGAGCGATAACTAAGTTAGCCAGTACCTGTCGGTTAACCAAATGATCAATGTTTTTAAAATTGATACTGAATGAAAACATAAACACTCAAATTTTTGATTGTTTATTGCTGAACTTGATTGAAAAAAATAAACAGTATTGACTGTACCATGAAAATGTACTATACTTTTTTTTTTTTTTAAATGAAATAAGTATATACATATTAATATACATTAATGATTAATACATTTTAACTTGAATAAAAGATCCATCCAAACCAAAAAGTAACACTCCAAATAAAAATTGAGACATCCAAAATAAAAATAAAAAAACACTTAAAATAACACAAAATTTGTCAGTGGTAGTTTTTATTTCACCTCTAGAGGCTGATCTCGTACTGTATAATGACAGCGGACACTTCGCAGCTATTCCTGCAATGGCCGCAACCAGGAAAAACTATCCGTGTGGATTTTTGCAGATAAATGATAGTTCCAGGAATTGGTTATTGGCAAAACCAATCAATTGGTTCAATACCTCTAGACATCATTATCCACAATTCCTTAATTGTACCCACATTTTGTTTGTATTCAAATGCTAAGTAAAATGGTGCCTTTTAAAGCCTTCTGTGTCTTTTTTTTTTTTTTTCCCTCTTTGAAACAATTCATCTTTAGGTGTGAACACTCTGATTGGTTATGACTTGGTCCCTGAACCTAAGATCCTCGACTCTGCACTGAGAGCCTGCAGAAAGCTGAATGACTTGGCCAGTGCAGTCCGCATTTTAGAGGCAGTAAAGGTGGGTTTGCGCACCTTTTATGGCTGTGATACAATGTACATAACATGCCATAAATTACTATTGCAGGTGGACAATATAACAAATTATGAGCAAATTAAAGTGTTTTTTTGTTTGGATGCATGTAAATCTATCGTATAAGCCCTTTTAAAACAAAATTAGACACGTTTCAAAACCACAATGGGTGCGCTTTAAGGCGTTTCTGATTAGCCTCACTAACAACTGGCTTTCTTAGGGCCACACGGTCGTCTAGTCCTAACCCTGTAATTTCTCATCACGTTATGCAGGATTATGCATGTGTAAACACTTTTACTTTCAGTATTAATCAAAACTGAGTTGTACGGTCTTTGTTGTTACATTATTCTAGGCAGTGTAGTACCATTGAGGGCAAATTGTGTTTATGATCCAAGTAATGTAGTGTTCACATGCATTGGATGAAAATACAGTTTGAACTTTTGAATTCCAAAGCAGATATTTTCTGTCTCCCCCACTGACAATTTGTCTTTTAATCATCTTCTCAGGATAAGTCTGGACCACATAAAGAGATCTATCCATATGTGATTCAAGAGCTGCGCCCCACACTTATGGAGCTGGGCATCTCGACCCCAGAGGAACTGGGCATCGATAAAGCCTAAGCAGGTGCATTCATGGAGTATCATTTTAGAGATGCCCTTTCTTGTCTTTTGAACACGATTGCCTGAATGAAATTGCATTAAATATAATTTTGTTTTAAACATTTGGCCTTTAATTTGACTTTTTGTCACTCACAGGAAATTTTCTTCAGTGTTCAGTATAAGGCTGCAACAACTGTTTGATAACTTTGCAAATTCAACACTTTTGCTGTAAAACCTCCAGACTTTCCTTATTGACAGCATGCTCTCTTGCTCTCTGAATCAGCCTGAATCTCGCTCGGCGTTGTTTACTGAAAACTCAGTTCAGACCTCCCAACCTATGCACATTTTATGTAGGAGCACTGCATTTTAACATCGGAGTACGCTGGTGCAAGATGTGACTCAAAATATGTGTAAAAGAGCAATCTTTTTTTTTTTTTTCTTCTTCTTCTTGGTTCCTCAATAAAAACAGATGAGCCAGTCGACATATGAATCTGGAATGATTGACAGTAGATATTCTAAACTCCGATCATAACCAACACCTGCTGGAAGCCCCACCTACTTTTCTCCCATCTATGATTAGTAATATTTTGACCAGTGCTCTTGTCGCAACTTGATTTTCTAGGTGAAAACATACATTGATGACTTTCTATCAAGGTAAATGGAAAATGTGAGTTCATTAACATTAAATGATATCTATTCATGTATGTCTGACTCAGCTGACATTAGACACATATAGTTAACATCTGTTAACTACATTCATTAAGGATGCTACTGAGAAATTTAAGAAATTTAAGTGGAAGAGCAGCAGCAGATCATGAGTGAAAAATGTCAGACATGTGGAACCATTTAATGGTTTCTAAGTGAGAAATTTGTGATAAGGAACATATTGACTGACAATAGACTCGTTTAAAGACTCACTAAAACATCATAACATCAAAATTCCCGATTTTTATGTAGTAAGAAATGTCAAAATCAAGTTTATAACAGATGACTGTTCATATTTCCCCTCAAAGTTCTCTGCTGTCCCCAATCTACTATCTTTCTGTGAAAATGCAGTGATCGCATAGGAAGTTGTGTGCTACTACTCTGTCTACTACTAAAGTTTTGATCAAGAATTTGTGAAATGTTAACCATGGCATTTAATACATGCACACTAGGTTGCCAGATTATTGTATACCCACTATTGTACAATTACTGACTGATGCGTTACTGCATACTATGTAATCCCCACTCTAGCCCTGTCCATTTAATGGAAAGTGATAACCACTATAAATGATAACCAAGCAGAAATTATGCAGATGACATTAACATGGTAGTTTTTATAACTTACTGTTTGCTTCAAGGTTTACACACACTAGGCACAAGCAGCTAATAATCTGATAACTCAGTATTGCTGTGGGGATGATCAAAAGATGCACTATTTAGCTGTTTACAGTAAGTTCTTCTTTGAAAAGGTTGATATCTTAATTTTGTCCTCTATAGGTCTTGTGACACATCTGACAAGGTTGTTCACTGCACTTCAAGGCTGCCTTGTTTTTTAATATCCAGCATTCATACAGTTCTGTCCTGTCATGTCTAAACGTTTTGACCTAATAAACAGAGCAATATTTAATTGGTGTGTTCTTTTTAAGGAGGAGTGTGTTCTTTTTATTTTTTTGAGTGCATGCAAATTGAATAACATGCTAAACCCCCTGTTCAAGGCCCAGCACCACCAAGCTGCCACTGTTGGGCCCTTGAGCAAGGTGGCTAACCCTCTCTGCTCCAGGATTGCCATATCATGCCTGACCCTTTGCTCTGAGCCCAACTTTCTAATTGTGCTGTAATGTATATTTGACAAATAAAGGCTGTTTCTTCCATCGAAGGAGTGATTAGTAGAAAACCAGAGGTATAATAAAGAAGTTATATTAAGTATTCCAGCATAAGAACTTTATCCCATCTGTGAAATATGGTGGTGGTTGTATCATGGTATGGGCCCATTTTGCTGCATCTGGGTCAAGATAACTGGACATCATTGATGGAACATTGAATTTTGAATTAAACCAGCCAATTCTGAATTATACCAGCAAATTCTAAAGGAAAATGCTAGGATATCTGTCTGTGAACTGAATCTCAAGAGAAAGTGCAGTGTCATGCAGCAAGACAACAACCCTAAGCACACACATTGTTCTATCAAAGAACAAAGAAAGTTAATGTTTTGGAATGGCCAAGTCAACGTCCTGACCTTAATTCAATAGAAATGTTTTGGACAGACCTTTTAAGCAAGCAGTTCATGTGAGAAACACACCAACATCCGAGAGTTGAAGCTGTTCTCTACTGAGGAATGGGCTAAAATTCCTCCAAAAAGATGTGCAGGACTGATCAACAGTTACCAGAAACATTTAGTTGCAGTTATTGCTGCACAAGGGGGTCAGACCAGATGCTGAAATCAAAGCTTCATATACAGTGGGAGAAATAAGTATTGAACGGGTCAACATTGCTTTCAGTAAATATATTTCCAATGAGGTTATTCACATGAAATTTTCACTAGACATCAGGATTAACTCGAAATCTGTAAATATAAAGAATTCACAATATTAGATTCCATAAAGAAAGTTATTGTGTAATAATATTGAATGACACAGGAAAATAGTATTGAAGATGCTAAGAAAAAGCAGTTCTCCAGGACAAGGAACCAGGTGAAATCCATAAGTACTTATATCCCCTATCTGTGCAAATTAATATCAGCTTTGTTAGTAAATTGATGGTCTTCAAAAAGGCTGTTCATTACCACAGTGTCACACGAGAAACGTCTGGGTTATGCATGTAACCCTGTTCCCTGAGAAGGGAACGAGATATTGCGTTAACTGAACGCTGCGGAGTGCGCCCTCGCGTCTGACTGGTATCTGAAGCTCTTGTTCCGATATGAGCAACAGAGGAGTGCAAAAAGCCTGCAAGACCACAGGCTGGGCAGCAGATGTATGCACTTTAGGAATATAATCCGACCTAGGATACAGGGAGGCCTTTGCTAATCCATGGATAAAGGCAGGAAGGGGAAACAGATAGCTTGTAGATCTCCTACTCACTTGAGAGATGTCAGGGCCAGCAGAAGAGCTTCCTTTAGAGTCAGAAGCTTCTGACACTAAGGGCTCAAATGAGGCACCTGACAAACGTCGGACCACAGAAAGGTCCCAAGAAGGTATGCATGGTCTGTAGATGTGCCTCAGCCACCTGACACCACGCATATCCCTTGAAGTTAGAGGCTGTTGCCCCACAGAGGCTCCATCGATAGGGGCGTGGCTGGTCAAATGGTGGCCGCGTATACCATAATTGTAGGAGGAGCCAACCCCGCTGAGAAACATCCTTGTAAGAACTCCAGGAGTGTAGCTATTGCGCAGTTTACTGGGTCTAGCTGACGTTCCTCACACCATGAGGAAAAAAAAAAGTTGCCACTTGAGCACCTACAATTTCGTCGTGGATGCCATTCTAGCATTGTGCATGGTCTCTATAGCATCAGTTGTGAGACCAGAATCTGTGAGCTGGTGCCATTCAGGGGCCAGACTCACAGTTTCCGTAGTTCCGGCCAAGGGTGATAAATCAGCCCTCCGGCTTTAGACTGTAGATTCCTGCTGATGTGAATCTCCAAAGGAGCATCGTCTAACAGGGATATTGTCTCTGATAACCATATTCATGCTAGCCAATAAGGTGCTACTAGCAGCAGACGTAGACCATCTTGGCGAACTCTCGCTAGAACTTGTGGGAGCAGAGCAATCAGGGGAAAAGCATATAGATGTGACCTCGGCCACATGTGCACCATGGCGTCCAGCCCTAATGGTGTGGGCGAACCACAGTGGGCAGTGTGTTGTCTCCTTGGAGGCGAACACAGCCACTCCCACTTGGCCAAACCTCCGCCATATGGACTCCACAATTTGTGGATGGCGCCACCAATCCCTGGGCCTCAGCCCCTGCCTCAACTGGACGTCTGCCCCCACATTTGGGTTGCCCAGAATGTACATTGCACTCACTGCGAAAGCTTTCCCTCTGCTCACAGAAGAACTATTTCTGCCTGCCTGAACAGGGGGCGCGAACATAATCCTCCCTGGTGGTTGATATATGAGACCACCGCTGTGTTGTCTGTAAACACATGGTGACCTCTCAATTGAGGAAGAAAGAACTTCAGTGCTAGAAATATGGTCTGCAGTTATAGGCAATTTATATGCCACTCTAGAGGTGGACAGCTGTCCAAGACTACGCCCTAGCCCGTGAAGAAGGTTTCTGTCATTACCGTTTGATTATAAATCATCCCAAATGTATTGCAAGCTAATCAGTACTAAGTGTGTTGAAAGGATCTTCAATGAAAGTATTAATCTTCATGAATTTCTCAAGGCTGCTTGACCACAATGTGAGGTATGTCTAAATCTCTCTGTAATGTTGCTTAAATTAAGAAATATTGAAAATAAGATGTGTTTTCAGACTTTTAGCTGTTCGCAATGAACACATCAAACAAAAGCAGTTGAAATAATTCAACACGACAAATGCTTCAAGTGGTTTCCCCAAATTCAACTGAAAATACAACATATAATGACTTCTCCAGTTTTAAAATTATTCATCCCTTTCATGGCAAGTATCTTTAGTACTTAGTAGATCACCCTTTTGCTGTTATGACCTGCTGCAAATGAGATCCATAGCCAGACTCTAGCTTCTGGCAGAGTTCCTGAGAAATCTTAATGCATTCCTCATAAGCAATGGCCTCCAGTTCATTAATATTCTTGGGGTTGCGTGCTGCAACCATCTTCTTCAAATTCCACCAGAGATTTTCTCTGATTGTTCAAGTCAGGTGACTGTGATGGCCCTGTAGCTCACTGAAACCTCAGTGCCCGTTTCCACCCAGTCTTGCTGCAAGTCTTTTGCATTCACTTGAGGGTTTTACACAACCTGTATTCTCAGAAATCTCGTTGCATCTGTTGTTAGTTTCCTTTTTCTGCCCTGTCCAGGTATTTCATGTATGTTCTTCCCCTAGCCAGTTCAGCTATTTCATGTGTTCCAGCTTAAGAACACCTGATGCAACTAATGAAGCCCTTGATTAGTTGCATCAGGTGTGCTTGAGACAACACATGTTTTGCATATTTGTGCTGTTGTGAGGGACTCTATTCATGGGGTTGAATATGTAGCGGGTTGAAATAATGCGTCTGTGCCTTTAAGGCCGTTCATTAGTAAATCAGTAGATACAGCTGACTGGTTTCTTTATAAGTTGACTTGCGCCGTGAGTTAGGCATGCAGCAAGGTGAGGCTGGTTTGTTTGGCTCTAAGCGCATTCTCGGGAAGGCTGTTCCGGTCTGTGTGGAGATCTTCCGGTTGGCAGACGGTTTTGGGATTCTCTTGCATACTGGAAGGCTCAATATTGATTGCTCGGTGTGGCGTCTGGTCTATGTTGTGGGCTGTTTGCGTTTAAGGGCTTTAGGCCCCTGAGTTGTGTCCTGATCATCGTGACTGCAGACCCTCCGGTGGGCTGAGGAGTGTCTACCTCGCATTGTTTGAGGCTGTCCCCTTCAAACATTTTGGAGCAACAGTGTGCTGTCTAACCCTCCACTGTGGTTGTAGGGTGTTATTGCAAGGGTCGCCATCCTTTGCTTGCTGCTGTTTTGCCTCGGTTTGTTTTTCCTCGTTGATTTACATGTCTTGTCATTGTATTTTGTGATTTCTTTGGCTACGTGTAAAAGTCTTTTGTTTTTATGTGTTTTTGATTTATTGTAAACTCTTTTGCGTGATCTTGGGGAAGCCTTTCAGTAGGCATATATGCAGGCACAGTTAGGCCTGCCTGCTGTGTAACTCTACAGCCTAGTCTCGGCCTCCGAATGGTGCTGGCTTCTCAAGGCAGCTGTGTCAGTCTGTCTATTGGAATTTGTCGTTTGGATGGCCATCCACTCCCTTATTGCGTGAATGTTTTGTATGTTTTTGATTTACTTTTTAACTGCATTTATTGTGGCAATGCGACAATTTAGTTAGCCCTAAGGGTCAGCCTGTGTCATTCGGGCTTATTAGAGTGATTACTGTTGTTGTCTGTACTTTTTGTTGTTTGTTTCGCAGGAGCAGGGGGTGCAGCAGGGGAGGCTGGTTACCTGGTGTTGGTGGGAGTCTAGTGTGTAGTGCATGTGTGGCTGCACTGTGTGTGTTTTCAGTATTGTTCACATGTGTGGGTTGTGATTGGTTATATCTGTGTGATCTTGACCTCCCTTTCCTTTAGGATAGCCTGCCTCCCTCTGGTAAGCCACCTCCCCCCTTTTTCTCCTGTCCAATTGTTTTGTTTCATGTTTTTTTACCTTTTCACTTTATGGGGCATAAAGTTTGACCTTTTTAATAACAATAAAAACCTTTTATTTTATGGAACTCTGTCTCCGTCTTATGCACGAACCTGTGAGCCTGTTGAGTCCTTTTATTAACAGAAATCTGTTCCCTGGTCTTGATACTAGGGTGGCGTAGTTGACTACTAAATTAAACTTCTTGCCAGCACGGAGAGCGCGTACCGCCACAAATAGCTTTAAAAGTCACTATAAGTTGCATTTTCAGTTGAATTTGGGGAATCCACATGAAGAATTTATTGTGTTGAACTATTTCAATTTATTTTGTTTATTTGTTTATTGCGAACAGCTGAAAGTATGTAGATTTTCACAATAAACCTGATTTACAATGGGGTTTGAATAATTGTGATTGCAACTGTATGCATGTCTGAAATTTGGAGAGAAAATGTCAAGAGACTGAAAGTGCAGATTACTGTTGTTTATTGAGGATTAAAAGAGAAATTCAGCAGTAAATCAGTTTAACAAAAAGATTTCAGCACAGATTAAGTAGTTAGCCAGAAGAAAGAAAGAAAAAAAACAAAAACTGACAAATATGGAAGCTGTTTTCACCACACTCTCCAAAAAGGTACTCTTTAATCTAAAGCAAGACTAAATATCAAGTAGCCAATATATGCCCCTTAGCACCTAAGACAAGTACAGGAATAGATACCATTATGTTCCCTGAATTCCCCCTTTGAGTCTCTCTTATGGAGAGTCATAATGCAAGCTTAAACATATCAAAGCCTTTCCTATGTAGATTGTTGGACAGACAAGCCACCCTTCAACAAAAATCTGCCCAGAAGTTAATTTGTAGCTTCTGGACGGCCTTATCACTTCATTCCGCATTTTTGCATAGACTTTTTTTTTTTTCTGTCGCCATTGGTTTATAAGAGAAGTATCCAAGCAGGCCTCATAGCAAACTTGTAGATTATCAATCAAAAAAGGTAAATATCTTGATCCAAAGTTGGTGTAGTATCCAAAAAGTATTTCAATTATGGATTAAAAAAAAAAAAAAAGAATTGTAAAACTTTGGAATGTGATGAAAAGGTTAAACCATTTATCCTTGTGGTTGTTTTCCTGACATTTCATGTTACCTACATGATAAATAGCAAATCAATTTATGGCCATATTAAAACATTACATTATTTCACATGAAAGTCTTAAAGGCACATTTTTTTTTTTCTTTACGAGACCAAAGTTATTCACAAGGAAGTTGAGGCAATATTGATTAAAATGTTATCTTTTCTGTTGTTCTTTTCTGTTGATTGGTTGGTGAAATGTCCAGTGTCACATCCCAAGTTGTATAGTTTGTACAAAAACATAAAGAAAAGTTGGTGGCAAATTAAGGAGAGAATTTTTAAATCTACACCTACTAAAGAAATACTACTTTGAAACATGGTTGTATTTTTTCAGCCTCTGGAACTTCTTCCCCAAGTACATGTGTTTTACTCATTTTAATTCATGTACTCCAGTTCTAATGGAAAGAAAAATAGAATATGCGTTAATTAATGGAACTACATCAAACTTTTTCAAGAAGCAGAAAAGTGTTTTACTTACTTCAACAAAACCAATTAGCTGAAGAGTAACATCTCTATAAATGGAAATTAAGCGCACTTGCTCTAAAGGAATGCGATGTTTAAATGTGCAGTGTTTCAAGCCATTCACATAAACCTGCAGGAGCATGGAAAATATTTTAAGTGACTTTGGATCTTACATTTATTTAATTATTACTGGTGAAGTAATTTAACAAACAGACCTCATATCCCTCTGATTTAAAGACAACAATAAGTTGGAAGGCTCCTCCGCTGGTGAAAGGTTCAATAGGTGCATTTATCTGTTCGTCCCAGATTTTATTTCTGAAGCTGTTCAGGGCGGTATATTTACCAATGTGGGGGCTGAAGTGAAAAGCAATGTCATCATCAGCTGACCCCGTTCTAAAATTGATATCAAATCTGTGAAGAAAGTAGAATAATTTCAAAATCTGTTCTGGGAGTTTTATCATTCAAACAAGTTTCAGAGTGATGTGAGGGCATACCGAACGGCATTTTTAGGAACACTCCCTTGAAAAAGTACCGCCATATTTGGCTTTACCACTACTGGTATTTTTCCATCATAGGGAATTGCCTTAAAAGACAAACACAATATGCACAGTCAAGTATCCACACATTTGAGTGCAAAAGTTTGCATCAGATAGCCTGTGTTGTTCCTAACTATCTCTTACTGTTTTACTTACAGGGTTGCTGATTGGTTGTGAAATCTCTAGATTGATGGTTGTTGAGGTCGTGCTCTGTGTGCGTTGGATTTTCTGAATTTCTGTAAAGACGGAAGAAGTACTCCAATTCTGGTAGGCACAGGAAAAAATCAGGAAGCATTTATTTTCAAAGCATGAAACAGAACAAAATTAAATTTGATATAAGGTTGCAACAGGATAGTGTTTCACATACGTAAACAAAACCACATATGGAGATCAAAACATCTCCATGAATGCCAAGTGTTGAAACTTGCTCTGAAGATATGCGGTGCTTAAACACACAATGCTTTAAGCCATTCACATAGACCTGCAAAAAAAAAAATAGAAAATGTGGATAATGTTCTTTTATTTAAATGAATAAATTATCATACATTATCATAAAAACACACCTCATAAGCCGCAGAGTTGATGGCCATAATAAGTTGGAAGGCTCCTCCCCTGGTGAAGGGTTTATCAGGTGCAGTTTCCTTTGTCTCCCATTTTCCAGTTCTGAAGCTGTTGAGGATGGTTTGATCACCAATGCAAGGGTTGTAATGAAAAGCGACGTCATCACCATCAGCTGGCCCTGTTTTGAAATTTATGGCAAAGCTGTGAAGAAAAACAAACATGCTTCAAATATGTGTCTCCCAATCGTGTATTTAAGTGTTTTAAACTTCAGCGTGTGTTCACTACTCTAACTTGTACTGTTCACAATTCTGTTGTTGTAGTACGTATACATGATGAGTTCTATATTTCCATTCTGTGGGGCTTCAAAGCGAGCGTACCCTTTGGCATCTTGAGGAATAGTCCCTTGGAAGAATACAGCCATGTCTTTTGTAATCCCTCCTGGTATTTTACCCACATAGGGAAGTGCCTGGAGAGAGCACGTATTAGAACAATGATGTATTTTCAATGTTATTTTAGAGTAAGTTGGTTAACTCTGAAGAGCTTTTTCATGACATTTTGCAGCTTTTATATTCATCTTATGTAGTGTTTAACTTACTGGGTTGGTGACTGGATGTGAAATGTTTAAAGCTGTGGATTCCTCACTTATTGGTGAACTCTCTATGATTGAAATTTTCTGAAGTTCTGTAAAGAATGAAGAAGTCGTCCAGCTCTGAAGACAAAATTAAAATATTTAGCACGTTCTTTAAATACCACTTCAACACACAACAAACCCATCCATCCATCCATCCATCCACCCATCTTCAACCGCTTACTCCTTTTCAGGGTCACGGGAGAACCTGGAGCCTATCCCAGGGAGCATCGGGCACAAGGCAGGGTACACCCTGGACAGGGTGCCAGTCCATCGCAGGGCCCAAACAATTAAATTAATAAAATGAAAGCCTTAGACTTAGTGTGCGTCTATACCACTCATAGTACAAAGCTGTTAAACGTACCTGTATAAAACCACACATGAGGTTGGAGAGATCTCCACCAATGCCAAGTGTTGAAACTTTCTCGAGAGGAATGCGGTGCTTGAACGTACAATGTCTTAAACCGTTCACATAGACCTGCAGAAAGGATATATGGTTGATCATGTTCACTGTTTTCTGTCAAATACAGCAATCTTCTCAAAAATAATTAAGAAAAAAACACACATCATAAGCCTCAGAGTTGATGGCTACAATAAGTTGGAAGGCTCCTCCCCTGGTGAAGGGTTTATCAGGTGCAGTTTCCTTTGTCTCCCATTTTCCAGTTCTGAAGCTGTTGAGGATGGTTTGATCACCAATGCAAGGGTTGTAATGAAAAGCGATGTCATCACCATCAGCCGGCCCCGTTTTGAAATTTAAGACAAAGCTGTGAAGAAAAACAAACATGCTTCAAATATGTGTCTCCCAATCGTGTATTTAAGTGTTCTAAACTACAGCGTGTGTTCACTACTCTAACTTGTACTGTTCACGATTCTGTGGTTGTAGTACGTATACATGATGAGTTCTATATTTCCATTCTGTGGGGCTTCAAAGCGAGCGTACCCTTTGGCATCTTGAGGAATAGTCCCTTGGAAGAATACAGCCATGTCTTTTTTAATCCCTCCTGGTATTTTACCCACATAGGGAAGTGCCTGGAGAGAGCACGTATTAGAACAATGATGTATTTTCAATGTTATTTTAGAGTAAGTTGGTTGACTCTGAAGAGTTTTTTCATGACATTTTGCAGCTTTTATGTTCATCTTATGTAGTGTTTAACTTACTGGGTTGGTGACTGGATGTGAAATGTTTAAAGCTGTGGATTCCATACTTATTGGTGGACTCTCTATGATTGAAATTTTCTGAAGTTCTGTAAAGAATGAAGTCGTCGTCCAGCTCTGAAGAGAAAATGTAAATATTTAGCATGTTCTTTAAACACAGCTTCAACACACAAAAAATTAATGAATAAAATTAAAGCCACAGAATTTGTTTGCAACTATAGCATTCATAGTACTAAGCTGTTAAACGTACCTGTATAAAACCGCATATGAGGTTGGAGAGATCTCCACCAATGCGAATTGTAGTAACTTTCTCTAGAGGAATGCGGTGCTTGAACGTGCAATGTCTTAAACCGTTCACGTAGACCTGCAGAAAGGATATATGGTTAATCATGTTCACCGTTTTCTGTCAAATACAGCAATCTTCTCAAAAATAATTAAGAAAAAAACACACATCATAAGCCTCAGAGTTGATGGCTACAATAAGTTGGAAGGCTCCTCCCCTGGTGAAGGGTTTATCAGGTGCAGTTTCCTCCGTGTCCCATTTTCCAGTTCTGAAGCTGTTGAGGGCAGTTTGATCACCAATGCGAGGGTTGTAATGAAAAGCGATGTCATCACCATCAGCCGGCCCCGTTTGGAAATTTACGACAAAGCTGTGAAGAAAATTAAAAGGGTATAACATAATTTTGCTCATCATGTTTCTACAGTTGTAGTATGTTCATTACATTAATTGTCTGGCATGTGCATTTGCCCATTGCATTTTTCCACAATTTGTACTTTTAAATCCTGCATTCAATGTGGACTTAGTGAGGATAAATCTACATGACATAGTCCATAATATTGAAGTGGGGCAAACAATCTATATAGTTTTGCAAATTTGTTACAAATAAAAATCTCACTGTTTTGGGTATTAGTATTCACCCGTGTTGCTGTGAAACTAAGTTAATAATGTTGCACAACGTAGCATCCGAAGTGTCATAATTAGATGAATAAAATCCACTTATGGGCGCTTGAATCAAAACCCAGAGTGTTCATGTAAATCCAATGGACTTACATAAACACTGTAGGGTGTAAATTCAACACTGGATTTTGCTGTGCAGGAACATACCCAAATAAAAGAGCATCATGAACACCACAGAGCTTTCAAAACAAGTCTGGAACAAAGTTCTGGAAAAGTAGCAATGAGGATTTGTTTCTTAAAAAAAGTATCCCAAAATTTTAACTGTACCCCATTAAATCCATAATAAAAAAATGGAAAGAATGTGGCACAACTGTGATTCTGCCCAAAGGAGACTGTTCCACCAATTGTGACTGTGGAGGGAGGGCATTAATCTGAGAAGTAACCAAGAGTAATCCTTAAGGAGATTAAGAGGTCCACAGCTCAGATGGGAAAAGCTGTTCATAGGACAAGCATCGACCAGACACTTAACACAGCAAGGGTTTATAAAGAAAATAAAAGATTATATCCACACAAGCTTGATAAAACGCCTATAGCAGATTGAACAAGCTTATGGAAAATGGTTCTTTGGAAGGATGATACTAAATTTCAAAAATTTGGCCTTGATACAAAGCACTATTTTTTGACAGAAATCCAACAATGATCATCACACTGAGAACAGTACTGCTATAATGAAGCTTGGTGGTGGTATAATCATATTCTGGTGATGCTTTACATTTGCATGGACTGTGAAACTGTTCAGAGATAATGGCTTGATGTATGTAGCCAAACACAGAGCAATCCTAGAAGAAAAATTGCTATACTATGCCAGAGACTTTAGTCTATGGTGGAGCATATAAACCCTATGGATAATTCTGAAACTACACTAGAGTGGTTGAAAACCAAGAACCTGAATGTGTTAGAATGACCCAGTCAAAGCCAAGGCTTCAGTCTGATTAAAAATCTTGAGTCTCTATCCAGTTTCACACAGCTTGAGAAATGTCGTAAAGTAGACTGGGCAAACATATCAGGAAGCTGATGGGGAAAGATCATTCACTAATGTGTTTTCCATGAAGCTGGCCTGCCTCAAGGACTTTAGGATCAGTTGGACATGCTGCATATGCTGTAATCAGTCGCCACCATCAATAATTCTCAGTTATGTAGGCAGAGGTCTAAAAACCTGGTTCAGTGAGCTGTTGAAACAGCTAGAACTCTAAAGTCCTTAAATGGAGGGTGACAAATTGATGGACTTGTGGGTGTAATTTCAGCCAATAGCCGGTTCTACCAAGTCCAGACCGAGGGGTTAATGCTGGTTATTAATGTTGAGACTAATCCAACCAATAAATGCTTGTTTATTTGTATTAATTATAATTTCTTTTGGGATTAAAGGTATTTTGCAAATTAAAAATTATTAATTCAACTAAGTTTGATATAAAAAATTGTGTAAATCTAATGGTAAACATATACTAGTTAAGTAAAATTCAACTTTAGATTATAACACAAGTAGAAAATATGGAAAAGTTCAATGGGAGGAGAATACAGAAGGAAGACACTGTACATAATGATTTCTATCATTGAATTCTGTGGGTTTTGACAGCATACCCTTTTGCATCTGCAGGAACTGTGCCTTGGAAGAATACAGCCTTGTTTTGATTTATCCCTCTTGGGACTTCAACCACATAGGGAAGTGCCTGATGACAACAGGTGAAGTGCACAATCAGATATTCATCACTGGAAGAACAAATATTCTAAGATATAATGGTAAAATGCAAGGCATCTGCCATAGAGCAAAGTTGGTTGAGATTAAAACGTTCCTTCTGACAATATGTGGCTTTCATGTGTATATGCTTTTTTTTTTCTCTTACAGGGTAAATGATTGAATCTGAAATCTCTAAAGGCAAGTATGTCAGACTGGATGCTGGGCCCTGTGTGGTTGTGATTTTCTTTAGTTCCTTAAAGGATGTAGTAGTACTCCAGCTCTGAGGAGAAAATGAAGATATCAGGCAGGTTATTGAAATGCAGCTTGAACAGGAAATAAGTAAATAAATGATTACATAACTCATATTTTTATCTTGCAGCTATAATATTGATAACAAGAGACTTGTAAACCTACGTCAATGTAACCACAGACGAGGAGGGAAACATTTCCAGAAACGTTAACTGTATTAACTTTCTCTAGAGGAATGCGGTGCTTGAATGTGCATTGTCTTATGCCGTTCACATAGACCTGCAGAAAGAGGTTTTATTTGATTATTGATTATAATATTCCTTTAATTCTAACAATCATCTCTAAAATATTATGAAAAAATCGTCACACCTCATATCCCTCAGAGTTGATGACTACAAGAATTATGAAGGCTCCTCCCTTGGTGAAGGGTTTATCAGGTGCAGTTTCCTCCTTCTCCCAGTTTCCGTTTCTGAAGCTGTTGAGGAAGGTACCATCACCAAAGCGAGGGTTGTAATGAAAAGCGATGTCATCACCATCAGC
>JAFFST010000173.1:158241-182723 GCA_022414735.1 Noturus placidus | reverse complement strand
AGTGTGACAAACATGCAAAGGAACAGGAAATGAGGAAGGGGGCAAACACTTTTTCACACCACTGTATATTTATAGCAGAACAGATATAATGGAGTAATGACCTGTGTGTCCCTGTAATTCCTGGATCATGATCCAATCTGCCATCTAATGTTCAAACCCACCAATAGAAATAATCAATTTGAAAAAAAGGTGAAAAGAAGAGAGCCTTCAGGCTAGCTGGCAATGGTCTGGGATGTTAAGACTACAGCTCCCCTGTTTAAGCGCCAACTGTGGAATTGTATATTCTGTTTCCTTGTGAGGAGATATTCGAACCATCTTCAATAACTGCTTTTATCCTGGTCTGAGATGGATCTGAAGTCTATCCTGGGAACACTCTGCATGAGGACATGACACAGGAATACACTTCAGATAAAAAGCCAGTCCACCACAGTGTCACACACACATATTCACAAATAGGGGCACTTTAGAAACACCAATTCACTTTATGGGCATGTTTTTGGGAGAAACCAAGAAGAAACATACATGGACATAGGGAGAACATGCATAGAAACTTTAAACTGAGCTCAGGATCAAACTGAGGACCCTGGAGCTGTGAGGAGAAGATAAGGCTGATCACTGTGTTACCAAGATGTCCTTATTCCAGAGGTAGATTTTATTCAAGCATGTACAATGGATACTAAATTATTAACGACAGGCAGTGGTGGTAAAGCATGACAAAATAAAGTCATTATATACATTATACATCATCATGCACATCGGTAAGGACATATACATTGTGGCTGTGTAATTATCCTCAATTTATTTATTTGTTATTACTCGGATCATTAGGGATTCTAAAACAGCGGTATTCAGTCTTCTCTGCAAAGACCCGTCGTGGCTCCAAGCTTTAATTCGAACCAGATAGGATTCTCAAAATAGTCATTTGAGGACCAAGCTCAACTGATTAAACAGGTGGAATCAGGACTGTTTCTGCCTTTTTGAAAGGAAACCTTGAGCCACACTGGCCGTTTGTGGAGAAATCTGAAGACACATGTTCTAGGGGCTCGTGCATGACATTCACTTAAGGATCGATTATTGTTGTACTTTATATCATATTCATGTAATTGATTTGAAATATTTTATATATACACTTTGTCAATGAACTACATTCGTGAAACGATGCGTTTAATCGTTAATTGATGAGATCATCTATTTCAGTGAATTCAGTTAACAGTTGTATTTTGAGGTGGGGTGTGTGCAGTTTTTAAAAATAATTGTGAACCCATTTCTAAGATCAATATTTCGAACTGATATATGATGTATGAATGAATTCAGTGTTGATTAATACTCTTAAAGAGTAATAGTTTAAAAATGTCATTGATTTGTTAGATGTAACAGAACTTTCTAAAAGAATAATGACTGTTTCCAAAGGAGGACAAATTTCTACTATTGTACAAACCAAGAAAAGTACTGTATTGTATTGTATTGTAAAAAAAAACGTATTGTACAAACAAATAAAGGTTGTTTACACAGTCTGAGACTGAAATATCATTTGTAAAATAAAGTCATTTTATGAGGAATATGATTCGGCCGTCTTTGTTGTTAGGATTAAGCCCCAGAGCTCTCACAGGCCTGTTTTCCTGACAGTGTAATATTTTGCTTCATAATGGGAGCACATTAATAAGCTATTAGAGTCAACATCAAGGTGGAAGAAAGACTCCATAATATATTTAACACAGACACTCATATCCTGTTGGATTCATGCTGTTTGCGAAATGATCCTTGCAAGAAAGAACGGCCTCAAACAGGGTCAATAATGAAATTAGTTCTTCCTGTTGGAGACATTGACTCCATTCTGGAGTCCATCACCAGGCCTGCAGTAATCCTCAGGAGAAATATGTGTCCTAATGGGCTTTTATAATCTGCTCCCCTGAGGACTCTAATCCACAGGCGGATGACACAATATGAACAGAAATGAACACGCGGTTAAGTGGGATTTTCAGCACCATGAATTACTTACCGTGGAGTATTTGTGAGTTTAAATGCTGGAGTGATACAGCTCTCTGGATTTCACTCAATATAATATCCAGTGATGTAAGAAACCTGCATTGCAAAAAGATTGATTCTTATTTGACATCTCATTAGATATTTTCTTTCTGTAATTAGTGGCTATTTTGGCGCAGATATGTGTTGTTCATTGCCGTTTGCTTTTCAGTTGTAATTAAAGCAGATGCTTATCGTTTATCCATCATGTGCAGAATATATATTGGCATCTCTGATGGCCGAGAGGTCGTGACATTCCTTAAATCCAGTGGCCATTACACATTAAAATAACAGTCTTGACCACGGCTCCTTGTGTTACTGTATATCTGCAGCAGAGGGCGGCGCATCTCTATAAACCAGATGTGAGTGGCATCTCCTTTACAATATCTACAAGGTCTTGTGAGTGACTGGTAATTATTATTTCCTCCTTTAAACTTTCAGGATATACAAGTGTGTTCAGTCACAGTCTACTCACCTTTGCTATTCGTTTCATTGTAATTTCTGACAAATCTATAGTAATTAATAATGATTAACTGAATATTTAGCCATGACTCAATCTACATCTTCTATATCCTTTTCGGGGTCAAGGGGAACCTGGGGAACAGGGCGAGGTACACCCTGGATAGGGTGCCAATTCATCGCAGGATGCACATACAGGATGTCACATACACACTCACACACCCATTCATACACTACGGACACTTTAGACATGCCAATCAGCCTACCATGCATGTCTTTGGACTGGGGGCAGGCCGGGGTGCCCGGACGGCATGGGAAGAGCATGCAAGCTCCGCACACACAGGGGGGAATCGAACCCCTGACCCTGGAGGTGTGAGGCGAACGTGCTAACCACTAAGCCACCATGCTTAGCCCTGACTGGAGTCCCACCTTACACCTTACCTTGACAGGAAAATAATAATAATAATAATAATAATAATAATAATAATAATAATAATAATAATAATCTGCTAATGTAAAATGTCAATGTATTGATTTGATATTTGAGGAATTTCTGAAACATACAGTAGTTAAAGGAAAAATCCACCCTGAATGACTTATCAATATTTAGAATCGATAAATAATCTTTTTTTAGTTTAAACATCTTTTATTAACATACTAGTGAGCTATTTTCACATTATGTTTCCCACATTACCCACAATGTCGTTCAACTACCAGCAGATAGTGGTGCCGTGGAAATTCATCTCTATCCTAATGAGACCAATTCAGCAGTGCTTTAGTATTTTATTCTGTCTCAGCTCTCTCCTCATCTGTGCACTCTGCTCAAACGCAAATATTCCAAAATCTTCCCCTTTCCTGCTAATGCCATCATGCTCATAGATTGCTAGAAAGCCAGGCCTAGTCTCTGCTGTTACTCTGGTGGAGTCCCCACCATTTCTTAGTTGACTTTTTCCATTAATATTACATAGAATATCAAGGGAAAACGGAGATTGGGAAAAGAAGCTCTTAGGTCTTTAGTAACCAACACTGAAACGTGACTATTATCCATTATGTTTGAGATCAGTGAAAATATTTTTCTCCTATGAACACCCATTGTTGCTGCTCTAGCATGTCTAATCAACACAACCACAAAACTCTCTCATGAATAGCAAAAAAAAATGCAGTACTAACCAAATTAGCAGCAGAATTGCTAAGCACTTTATTTAAATATTAACATAGCTAATGTGTTTCAAGGTGGAGTATTCCTTTATGTGTACTGAAACTAATTGCAAAACCAGCAGCATTCAGAAGCAGCAGGTATATGTTTGCCTCGATTCCCACCATGCTTCTGGAGTGTGATGGGGTAATATTAAGCAGAATCAGAAGACACAAGCCAAGAAGCCAGACACACACCAGTCCTCGGATACACATCTCCTTCGGGGAACATCCGACTTCCTGATTAGTTGCCTGGCATTCAGTGCATTCTGATCAATCATAGCAGAGGCAGAGAAGTAGCGAAGTGAGGAGAAGACAGTAACTGCACTGAGGCATCATCTCACTGTATCCCAGGCCAAGTTTTCCTCCCTGGACTGCCTGCAGGGGAGCAGAAGACACTGAAAGGACACTGATCATGGAATTAATCTCCCTTGAGTACTGCTGGCAACTATTTAACTGCTTTAGCTCCTTTTTGATCTGGAGAAAGCAAATGTTTGAATGTCACATTTTTCTATATTACAACATAGATGTTTCTTGACGCCAAAATTATGCAGCTATGAATAACACATTTTTTAATGTTATATTCATCTTCAGTAAACTCTTTATCCAGGTCAGGATCACGGATCTGGAGCCTATCCCCGGAACACTGGGCATGAGGTAGGAATACACACTGGCTGTGATGCCCGTTCATCATGCACACACATGTTTATACACTTTTTCACACCTATTAGCAATGTAGAGTTTCCAATCCACCTACTGGCATGTTCTTGAAGGTAGGAGGAAACTGGAGAACATGGAGGAAACCCACGCAGACATGCAAAACTCCATAGAGACAGTAACCCGAGCTCAGGATCATTGAAGTGACCCTGGAAGTGTGAGGCGACAATGCTAAGTGCTGCACCATGCCATCTTTGAATTATAATTTCATAATAATTTACTATTTTAATAAATTGCTCTGCTGCCCTCTGCTGATAGCGAGTTCTATTTCCAGACTGTTGCGGTGCAATAATACTGTAGATACACATCAGTAGCATCAGCCATTAAAATAAGTGAGCCTATAAATGCTTCCTATGGGTGTAATGGATAATTACCACTTTGATATAGTGTGTGTATACACACACAGCTGCTATATATGGCAACGGCTCAAATAATAAATAAATGGAAAGATAGTACAGTTAGCATAGGCAACTCTAACATATCGTGTTACAGTCCAAGCAAATCCTGAACAGAAACAGGTTGGTGTGGCTTTCACACCCAGGCTGTTAATTCCCTTTTATTGACTTCATAAAGTTGTAATTACTGTAGACCTTCAAGCCTCCTGCACTGGCAGACAAAGCTGCTCGTGGTAACAGCAGGTGAAAAACACAGCTGTTAATGAGAACTATTTATCCCAATTGCTTGATTTGGGGAACCCTGCAATAACACAAGGAAAAATAAAGGCGTAAAAATGACTAATGCATGTACTCAACATTACACACAAACATCCTCATAAAGCTCGAGAGCAACCAGAGCTCAGACAGACAGTTTGGCAGCAAGAGAAGTTCTACTGTACATATTTTGTACATATTCATGATCACAGAAATGCTCACACAGAGCTTTATAGGCTAACACGAACACCACTGAATAAAGTCAGAAAGAGAAAGAGCGCTTACAAGGTTTCTAAAATCAAACCAGGCTACCCGCTAAGAACTGCAAGGGGCTTTTGTTGCCAGGAAGGTTTATAATTATCCACCATTTAAAAAAGGAAGCAGCCTCCAGAGGCATATCTGCGGACTGGCTGTCGACGACGTCCCTGACCAAGGAGAAAAGAACCGACGACCTGAGAGAGGAGAAAAGAGACCGGAGCTGAAAAATGTAAGTTCACTCAGGTTGAGAATTTTTCAGCTCCAGAAAACTTTTAAAGAGGCCAAGCTATATGAAACGCATGCATTTTTATTTTGGCATCCACGTTTTTCCTCTCCACACAAGCTGTAAATGCGATCCGAATATGATCACATTCGATGAATCTTGAGTGGGATGAGCTTTGAAGCTGTTGAGAACTGAGTGTCACCAAACACTCAGCCTCTTAGAAACAGACATGTTTCACAAGCCTTGGCCTCAGGTGGGCTTAACCGGTCTGAAAATGGTAGTTGAATGAAAATGTACTTTAGTGGAAAATCAAGAATGCTAGCAGGTAGACAGGAGGCCAAACAGGGGAATGTAGCCTGTCATGTTACTTGGGAAATAACTCATGCTGCCATAAGGTGCAACATACAACTTTATCACAGTAAATTTAACCAATGCCTCTTGTACACATACTCAATAAATCTTTGCATCCATTAATATTAAAACTTTAAAACATTAAAAGCCCAAATGGAAATATAAATCAATGTATGTTTTTATACTAGGTCGTCTCTTAAGGAGCTCTGCGCCTATGAAACACCATCCGCTGCTGAACTGCAGGACTTCCTGTTGGGTGACAGGCACCCCACTGGACATATCAACCAAGTGTGGCCCAATGTGTATATTGGCAATGAGTACGTACCAGGCAGCAGGCCGACCATTCATAAGGCAAATTCATGGAGTAACAGGCTGAACACACCGCTGAATACATGTGTGTTTAGTGTCACATAGGGCTATGAGTCAGCTGCTTTACAGAGATGTTTACACAGACTTGTAGAAGATTAGCTCCCAGTTCACTCCTTCTTAAGATGTTGAAAAATGAACACGACCAAAGCATCAGTAAAAAACTATTGAGTCATGAGGGTAGAGTAAAAGTAAGTGTGGTGTTGCAGTACAGTCCTTTGTTACAATACAGACCATTCCAAATCTGTTTTTTTTTTTTAAATAAATAAATAAATAAATAAATAAATAAAAACTCTCTTACTGGAAATGAGGTTTGCATTTTGTCTGCAGAGTTGCAGCCCGTGACAAGTCAATGCTGTACAGTATGGGGATCACCCACATAGTCAATGCAGCCAGCGCCCCCCCTCATGTAAACACTGGACCTCGCTTCTACAGAGACATGGCTATAGATTATTATGGGGTGGAGGCAGATGATTCTACAGACTTCAACATAAGTGTTTTCTTCTACCCAACAGCAAGATTTATACATGCAGCATTGTCCAATAAAGGCAAGTGACACATTAAGACATAAAACAGGTAGCAGTTGATCCCTAGTGAATCCTAAATGATTTCAAATGAATTTCCAAATCAGGTGTCACATCACCTTTTCACACCCTGGATAAAACGATTTTATTTACTACTGACAAACTCTTCCATTTCAGGGACAGTGTTTGTGCATTGCTTGATGGGGGTCAGCCGCTCTGCCTCGCTCGTCTTGGCCTTTCTTATGATCTGTGAAGAGTTGACCTTAAAGGAGGCAGCACGAGTTGTTCGCCAACACAGAGACATTTGCCCCAACCCTGGCTTCCTCAATCAACTCCGTCACCTCGATATGCGCCTCGTGCGTGAAAGGAAGAGGAAACTTGAAGCTTTCAAGCTATAAATAAAATAAAAACTCCACAATTCAACAATGACAGTGACAAAATCTATTTCAAAAGTATGTACCCTCCAGCTTTTGGGCCTGGTGTTTTGATCCATGGTAACAACTGATTTACTTGTTTACCAATATTACTTTCATGACAGTAGCAAAGTGAATATAGGAGGGACAATTGAAGCCTTTGCCCATAAATAGTTATTAACTTCCAAAGACTGCAGCGTTGCAAAATAAATGGCAGGTTTGTTTTAATTCCTTCCAGATGGCACGTGCTTTGAACTTGTTCCAAAAGGAGCCTATGAGCATGTGTTGTTTCTTTTTAAACTCTTGTGAAATGAGATGGTCGTGGTCTGCTTTTTATCATATGAAGGTGGAACAGGAGAAACATGCACGGCTGGATGTCTTGAAGTCCTGATCCCCTGCAGAGACTCTCTAATGAGTATCATATGCTCTAATATGTTTATAAGTTCCACACAAAACAATGTGATCTGATCCATTGATTTAAGCCATGTAAAAAAATAATAATAAATTAAGATTGCTTTCTGAATGAATGCATTCATAAAATAGATTAAATACAATCACTGTCCACTTTAATAGGAACACCTTTCTTGAACTAAGAGAATGTGTTCCATTGTAAACATTTTCACTATATTAATCATCTAATTTCTTATGAAAATAAGCATTAATACCCCCAACTCAGTACTGCAGTTAAATTTCAACTCAATACTACAGTTGAATTTGAGGTTTTCAATTTCGCAGTTAAGATCTGTTCCTGAAGCTCCACACAACAGACACAGTATGAGACAGCATCTATATCTGACTTGTGGTGTCAGCTATGGGCAAACAGCCTACCTTCCAGAAGTGTCAGTCATGTTTGGCACAGTAAGGGGGGGAGGAGATGACTGAGTTATGGCCGATCACACAGTGTTTTAGTGTTCATCCAACCCTCTGCAAACAAACAGTCTGAGCAGCAGTACTGTCCAGGAAAACACCACAGAACTCCCGCGGACATATTCATAGACAAATAAACACCGCGCCCTTACAAGCTTTGAGGAGCAGGAAACTAGTTTGACATGACCGTGTGAAAATAAATATAGTAAACACGGTCAACTGCAGAATCATGAAAATGAATAGCATGCAGAGCGTGAGTGAGTGGTCATTTGAGCACAAACATGAGGAGACACTGTGTAGTGGTGCTTTTTTCCTGTAAAACATGTCAAATGTTTTGGCAGTCCCAACATTTTATATTTCATGAAGCATCCCTTTGAGAGAATAGCAGAACTGACCTTCATGCAGAACCATTGCAAAATTTGATAACCTTTTATTGTAGTGTAGGTAGCTAATTAAAAAATCTTAACAACTCAAACAAATGGCTAATTCACACCATCCTACCCATCAAGTTCATGGTTCATCCTACCCATCAAGTTCATGGTTGACAAAGAGCTTAGGGTAATGGGAATAGATGTTCAACTGGCAGCACTGCAGGTGTTCCTGTCTCCTAGCTCTAGGGTCCCCAGGTTTGATCCTGAGCTCGGATTATTGTTCTCCACATATCTGTGTGGGTTTTCTCCCACCTTCATGGACTGGCATCCCATCCAGGGTATATTCAAGCCTCATACCCAGCATTCCCAGGATAAGCTCTGCTTGGATGGAATGAAAACCTGCACCCACACACCGGCCATTTATGGATAATATTGGACACCCCTACTACAGATCCACCATGAGCCTGATTGGGATTAAGCAATCCCAATGAATGAGAGAAATCAGAGAAACAATAAGGCAAAAGAAGGACTGCCATTTCAGTGTGTGATAAAGGCATAGACTGAAGATCACACTATGTTAATTCAGATGATGGGATCTTACAAGCCATGTCCCTTTAGGCAGGGTAATAGTTAACTCATCCAAAGTATTTCCACTCCCGAAGCCGAGGCAGTCATTACACAAACTGGAAAGTCTGACATGTGAGACTTTCAACATGACTGCAGATCTTTTGTGATTAGACAATCGAATAAGACAGGGTGATTGGGCAGTAAGCTATTTTGGTACGTGAACCAAACATGATCTCATTCTCAATATATTTCTCCTGTCTTATATAGGCCAACTCGCTGTCATCTTTCCTCGTGATATATTAGCGCCTCAGCCGTTACATCATTGTCGAAAAGAGCAGAGCTTTCTGCCAAACTTTCTGGCAGAAGTTGGAAGGAAGAAAAAACTTAAGGGAGCTAATTGAAAACAATTATAATCACTGACTGATAGTTCAATAAACTTGACAAATTCATTTGGAGCTTTATGGAAAACGTTGGATCACAAGTCACCGTTGGTGTAAAGAATGACTCAACTCCTCTGTACCCTGTGGAGGCTGCTGTGGCCGCAATACACATTCTAAAGAGCGGCTGGCTATTAATAACCTCCTCTAAGCTGTTATCTCAGGTGCACACTATGAATAACACCGTCCCATCTCATAGCACGTACATTATCCCCACACATTCTCCACCACCCTCACGCTGGTTACATTTTATTTTAAAAAGCATATAAAGCATTATGATGGAAGTGTGGTGCTAAGCGTTATTTGTTCATAATGGTATGATTTTATATTTATGAAATTTTAGACAGGATCTCACAACCGAAGCAGCAGTTACATTATTTGTCGGGGATGGAAAAAAAAAAAGAAAAAGAAATTTCAAGGTTGAAGGCGTAAGTGAACCTGACAAAACAATAAAAGGAATCCAACATGACCAACTTAATGACTCCCCTGTCAAGGTGAGTGATGGCAGTGAGCGAGGATGTGAGTGAGAAAAACACACACACACAGTGCTGATGGCTCTGAACACTCTCTCTCCAGAGATGATTCATGTGTCCTTTTCACATATCTGGGAAGCGAAAAGCAATTACCATCCCATTTGCAGCGGGCCAAGCTCGCATTACAGACACTCCGTTAAAGTCTGCTAAAAAAAAATAAATAAATAAAAAAGGACAAAAAAAAAGCACATTTTTGGATTAAATTACAAACCCTGCTCTGCTGAGATTTCCTATTTTTGTCAAATTGGACTCTTTTAGTCAGTGGGCCCCAGGAAGGACAGCTGCCTGTAGGAGGACACAGGCGGTAGTGTGAGGAGGGAATAATTGGCTGGTGGAATTGAGCCCAGGCTGAGGCGTCTCCTGCAGGACTGCAGACACACTCCCTGACCTTTTAGCAGATTTTCCATCTCCGTGACTCTGATTTGATCGGTCATAAGCCAAAAACACGTTCTGTCTCAATGGATTCGAAATACAAAGCCTTTCATATGTATACTTTGAGGGAACAAAACATTAAACACCTACAATTACACATACAGATATGTTTTATAGAAGTTAGGAGCAGAGGTGGGAAAGGTACTTTAATCAAGGTAAAGTACATAAATACTTTGGTAAAGGAAATTGAAGTGCAGGTTTAAATTCTTTATTCATGCAAAAGTAAATTTCTCTCATTGCTTGAAAAGGACAAGAAAATGTCTCTCAAATCACACACTGATTTTAATTACTGATGCTGAATTAGTCCCCTTTCACCAAATGAACCAAGGAATGTGGAGAAACATTGGCTAAGGCTAACTAATAACCACTTCACTATCTACTAGTGTTGGGTAAGTTACTTAAAAAAAAAAAAAAAAAAAAGAGTAGCCTATTAAGTATAGCTTTATTAGACCATTTGAAATACAAAATAACGTAAACAAATAATACAAATAAGAGCTACTACATCGGAGTAGCAGAGTTAAATTAGAAAGCAAATTTTCTCTTTAGAAGATGAATTTAGATTTTAAATTACGAAATGTTAAATCATGAGTTAACATACAACATAAATTACTTAAAAAAAAAAAGAAGAAGAGTAATCGCTTACTTCATCCATCAATCTATTTTCCATAACGCCCATCATACACAGGGTGGCGGGGGAGTCTGGAGCTTATCCCAGGAGACTCTGGACACACCCTGGACGGGGTGCCAACCCATCTCAGGGCACACACACGCAACAGACAATTTGGAAATGCCAATCAGCCTATAACATGTCTTTGGACTGGGGGAGGAAACCAGAGTACCCGAGGGAAACCCCCGGAACATCTGCGCACGTGGGCGGAGGCAGGAATCGAATCCCCAACCCCAGAGGTGCGAGACAAATGTGCTAACCACTAAACCACCATGCCAATTTACTTTTTTCAGCTACTAGCTGAATGTTAATAACTAGCTGCCACGGTATAAACTGCCTTGATGAGTACAAAGTGTGCATAGGAGATCCATTACAGTGATGGGTATTAGGTCTCATTCCTGCTAGAATATAAGATTTTAGATTATAGAGATTTTTCTTTTGAAATATAGAATGTATTAGTAAAAGTATTTTTTGAAAGAAAAACATGGGTAAAGTAGAGATGCTGAAACATTAAACTCGTACTCACATCTGGTTAGAAGACCACAGAATTACAGTCTTGTTTGTACTGGTCTCTTGGAGGAAAAGGTAGACTATTTTTTCCCTCAAATCTTAACTAATAATTAAAAAAAAAAAAAAAAAAAAAAAAAAAAAAAAAACCTCTTTATGCAAACAATTATGGGAATTACTAAAGCATACTTTAACCTTATGTAATCGACAGACTCAACCAAATCAGTCACATTATTATTCTGGTGAATATCAAGAGGTAGAAACAGAGGGGGAAACGAGGCCTCCATTTGAAGAGATTTACTTTATTTGTCTATTAATATCAATGACTGACAGACAATACTATCAGGCAGGTTTATGCAGGTGGGTAAGGCTTGGGAATATAATCGTTTATTAAGGAGGAGAAATGAGGTGCATTTTAAAAGAACAGCCAGGTCCTCACATTATGCACAGACACATTTCATTTACATTTCTTCATTTGCAAACACTTTTATACAAAGTGTCTAACAAGTGAAATAGGAACTAATGCGCACACAGAACTTAAACACTTTTGTTTAAAAGGTGCAAAAAAGTGGCTCACTGGCAGTTCTTGGGTTTGAATGAACAACCTTCTGGTCATTCCTGCAGAACCATAAACACTGGTCATCATGAGTTTTAAATGCTAGCATACACTGTGTATTCACCCACCTTGATCTTTACCACATTGTCTAGTGTTACAACCTGGAACTGAAATGGACTTATTGTGTCATGAATCTACACAAAATAGTCCATAATATTGACATTTCTATAATTAATTTATAAATAAAAACATTTTTTTTTAAAGTGATTGCACAAGTATTTAACCCCTAAATTAGATCTGGTGTATCCAGTTGCCATCAGAAGTCACAAGTATATGAACAGAGATCACCTGTGTGCAATTAAAGTATCACATGATCTTATATAAATACACTTCGACCAAGGAGTTATGGGAACATGTCTGCAGAAATATCAATCAGGTTTTCAATCGAATAAATAAATAAAATAGAAATCCAATTTTTAAACAATTGCTGGTGCACAATTAAAACTGGGTAAAAAGAGAGCATTTGCCAGAGAAGCAGCGCAGTCCTTATGAATACTTATGCAAGGCAATGTAGTTATAATTGAATTTATGCAAGTTTATGCAAAACCTGCAGCACCTGCTGCGTGGTCAGAGAGGTTTTTCATTAAAGAAACCAACAGAGACCTACCTGATTTGCACAGAGTGTGAGACACTAAACAGCCAAGGAGTTTCTGAGCACCACTGGGGTCTCAAAACAGGTGTATTACAAGACACAAATCTGTGCAGTACATGAGATGGCAGCCTTCATGGCATAAAGAAGCCATTCCTAATGTTTAGTGCACTTTAATGCAGTCTGCAGTCTCAGTAATTTCCAAATATAGAAGCTTATCATCGAGAGACTACTGATCCTCTACAAATGCTGCAGTCAGCATGAGCAAATTGTTCCTGACCTTCTGACATCCTCCACAAATCCACGGTTATATTATCAACACGACATCATGCCTCAGTGATCGAATGAATGTCTACAGAATTTGAGGGCTTTTTTGCATACCCTCTCTCTCTCTCTCTCTCTCTCTCTCTCTTATTCATATATACATACTGCTGTTTCATCTTCCCATCCTGGTTTCTTCTGTTCTTGTATCTCTCATACTAAATTGTTTCAGGAAATAAAACAAAATCTAAGATAAAACAAAGGCAACCTGAGTAAACACAAAATACAGTTTTTAATTGATGTTATTTATTGAAGCAAAAAAAGTTATCCAATACCAACTGGGCCTGTGTGAAAATGTATTTGCCCCCATAGTTACTAATTCTCCAAATATATGAAACTGCATTCATAATGGGGTTCAGCTGGACTAAACACAACCAGGTCTGATTACTGCAAACCCTGTTCAATCAAATCAACACTTACATAGAACTTTTTCAACAGCATGAAGTTGGTTAAAAAGGTCTTACCCAGTAACACACTATGCCAAAATTGAAAGAAATTCCAGAAACGATGAAGAAGGTAGCTATTTGAAAGGCTCTGGGATGCCAAAGAACCATAATGAGAGCCATTCCTTCCCAGAAGTTGCCAACTTTCCAATATTCCTCCAAGAGCACAACAACTAATCATCCAGGAAGTAAGAAAAGAGCAAAGGACATCATCAAAATGACTTACAGGCCTCTCTTGCATCAATAAATGTTACTTTTCGACAGTCACAACAATGACTCCACTATCAGAAAGACACTGGGTAAAAATAGCATCCATAGAAGAGTGGTGAAGTAAATAACACTGCCAACCCAGAAGAACTAAGGCTCGTCTGAATTTTGCCAAAACACACCTTGATGATCCTCAAACCTTTTGGGAGAATGTTCTATGGATTAATGATTAGTAACTGTTTGGAAGACAGGGGTCCCGTTACATCTGGCTTAAACCAAACACAGAATTCCACAAAAAGGTCATCATACCCACAGTCAAACTTGGTGGTCGAAGTACGATGGTGTAGCGATACTTTGCTGCTTCAGGGTCTGGGCAACTTGTAATAATTGAGGGAAACATGAATTCTGTCCTAGAAGTAAGTGAAAGTCTGATCTCCAGTTATTGGAAGTGTTGGTTGCAGTTATTGCTGCTAAAGGAGGCACAACCAGATTTTAAGTTTAAGAGAGCAATTAGTTTTTCCACACGGGTGATAGGTGTTGGAGAACATTTTTTGCATTAATAAAATAAAAAGATAAATAAATAATCTGTACTATGTCAACAGTGACAGTAATAAGACAGTCACAGTCTCGAACAGCAGGCAAAATAAAATGCACTCTAGCTCTTTGTACTAGTGTGCCAGGACTATTTTAAATACTGGGGCAGAGGTCCACACACACACACACTTCCACCATCAACCCCGCCTTCTTGCTGCTAAGTGGAAACCTCGTAACTCAATGGTCTAAAAATATAATTTGGGGTCTGGTGTGTGTTATGGACTGACCAGACATATGCAGCATGTACTCAGTGAACATCAGACAGATTGTGTTGACGGTAAGCACTTAAATATGAGTGTATATTGATTTACCATTTCCGGATCAAGTGTGGATTCATAACAGCAGTTAGTGTCAACCGTTATTGACTGTTACCAGAACTGGAAGTGTGTTATAGCTGAAATCTGGAAAGGTGCAACAAAATATGAATTTAATATAAAATGTTTGATCTATGGTAGGGTGATTTCATGACTAGGATACAATATAGTCCTTGTAACTCTTAAGTTTTAAATTTTCATTTTTGAATGTAAATGTGTTAATCCTCCTCAGGCAAGAAGAGCTGATTTATACAAGGTTTCTTTGCTGACAGTGGCTGCATTTTGCTCTAAAATGAATAACAGTTTGAACGTAAGGTAAAAGAGGTTTGTTTTTTAATGACAGAATTTGCCAATAGAACTTGCATCCATGCTAATGATTAATTAATTCATTCATTTTCTTATCTTCAGTATCCACTTCACCCTGGTCAGGGTCACATGGATCCAGAGTCTATCCCAGGAACACTGGGTATAAGGCAGAGACACACATGGGATCAGATGCCACACATTTTTCACATAGTCATTCATACATAGGGGCAGATTATTTTAGCTAGTCCAGTGTGTTTTTTGAAGGTGGGATTTAAACCAAAGAATCGGGCCGGAAACCCATTGTGGTCAGGATTGAACACTTGATTTGAACTGGCATTTAAAACACTTTCATGAATAGTGCCTCAATTTTTTATTAAGAAATGTTTGAGAATTCATGAAAGGCTTTTGAGAGCAAACATTAACCCTTAATGATCATTATTAGTCAGCTGATTGAGACAGTGTTTATGTAATTTAGTGGTGGCTGCAACAAGAAATATTAGACATCCATATGGGCAAAATGTCTGTTCTGTGCTCTCTCTATGAACATTTTCAGTGAAGGAGAAGGAATGGACAACAGTTAATTGAATGGCTGCCAATATTTTCTTATATAGCAAATAACCTTGAAATGTATTAACATTTAATAAAAGTGTAAGAGCAGACTGAGTCTGATGAACAGATATACAGTGATCAGCCATAACATTTAAAGTACCTGCCTAATATTATGTAGCCCCTTCCCTCTCCCTTGTGCCACTAAAACAGCTCTGGCATGTCGAGGCATGGACTCCATAAAGACCTCTGAAGGTATGCTGTAGTATCTGGTACCAAGACGTTAGCAGCAGTTCCTTTAAGTCCTCCAAGTTGTGAGGTGGTATCTCCATGGATCGGACATGTTTGTCTAGCATGTCTCACAGATGCTTGATTTTATTGAGATCTGTGGAATTTGGATGCCAAGTCAACACCATGAACTCGGTCACTCCTAAAACCATCCCTGAACAATTTTTTGCAATGTGGCAGGACACATCATGCTGCTGAAAGAGGCCACAGCCATTAGGGAATACTGCTGCCATGATTGGATGTACTTGGTCAGCAAAACATGTTTAGGTCAGTGGTACGTGTCAAAGTAACAGCCACATGAATGTCCAGATCCAAGGTTTCCCAGCAGAACATTGCCCAGAGCATCACACTGCCTCAACCGGCTTTCCTTCTTCCCATAGTGCATCCTGGTGCCATCTCTTCTCCAGGTAAGAGACACACACACACCTGGCTGTCATCAGCCCAGTCCACATTTTTACATTACTCCATGGTCCAGCCCTGATGCTAGATGCCCATCAAAAGCACTTTAGGCAATGGACAGGGCACTCCGACCAGTCTGCAGCTACATAGCAAGCTACAATGCACGGTGTTCTTACACGATCATAACCAGTATTAACTTTTCAGCCATTTCTGTTACAGTAGCTCTTCTATGGGACCAGAGACGAGACAGGCTAGCCTTCTCTCCCCACATGCATCAGTGAGGCTTAGGTGCTCATGACCCTGTTGCCGGTTCACTGGTTGTCCTTCCTTGAACCACTTTTGGTAGGTACTAAGCACTGCATACCGGGAACACCACACAGGGCCTGCTGTTGAGGAGATGCTCTGACCCAGTCATCTAGCCCTCATAATTTGGCCCTCGTCAAAGTCACTCAGATCCGTACGCTTGCACATTTTAACTGCTTCCAACACCTCATCTTTGAGAACTGACTGTTCACTTGCTGCCTAATATCGCTCTCCCCTTGACAGGTGCCATTGTAACAAGATAATCAATGTTATTCACTTCACCTATCAGTTTTGATGTTATGGCTGATCGGTGGAAGTCAAGTGTGACAGCCTCACGACTTAATATTGATAGGAGGCTGGTATTAACATCCAGCCTGCCCCACCAAAAATCTCTGGCCACAAGACACTGCTGCAACTTCTATTATTTGCATCTTGCAAAAAGTCATTAGTACTTCAAAACAGTAATAAATGTAAATCTGTCTACCACTTTTCTTTAAAGGCTTTAAAATAATTCATCCGGCTTCCATATTGGTTTCATAAATAAGACATACTGGAATGTTCTGCATAATTATGTTAATGCAAATGGACCTCACGAATTGGGGTTAAAATATTTACAGATACAAACAGCCTCAGAACATTGAACCATAATGATAGGGCAAGAACTCCCCCATCCACTTCTCAAAAAAAGAAGGGAAAAAATCCCTTTAAAATAAACTAAAAAAAAAAGAAGAAAAAAAATAGTCACCACAAGGGGTCTGACATATGCCTTACATAAACCCTCCAGTACTGTTTTATAAAATATTGATGCCATGCTTATGTGCGTTAGGCACAATATAAGTACCTGTCACATTGTGTTAAGCTAGAGACACTGCTAATGTACCACCCACAGTGGTGCAGCAGTTAGCATTGCTGCCTCACAGCTCCAGAGTGTCCAGTTCATTCAGCGCTCAGGTTTCTGACTGTACTTCCTGTGAGTTTCCTCCCAAAAACATGGGCGGACTACATTAAATTGCCCTTAAGTGTGAACAAGTGCATGCCCTGCAAAGGACTAGTGTCCAAGGCAGGCTGTATTCCCTCCACAGGATTGGGATTCACCTTGAGAAGGACTGAAGATGAATAAAACACTGCTATTTCACAAATAATTGAATTCCTTCCTCCCCCTGCATTTTTTTATTTATATATATATATATAAAATAAATGCAATTTATTATATAAACATCCAATTCTGATATTTGAACACCTGCCAAACATCTTTTAACTTCTCTCCAAAGGCAATAACTAAAGCTTCTGGCTGATGAGTTTTAAAAAGAAGATGAAGTCCAACACTTCAAAACAGAGCCAAATCAAGAATATACAAAAGGCAGTACAGTGTGACCCAGACAGTGAGTACATCACCCCCGAGCTGTTTGAGCTGCAGAAACTCTTCTGGCAAGGCACAGCTTACACCCACGTCAATGAGGTCTGGCCCAGCGTCTACATCGGTGATGAGTAAGCATGATGACTAAAAGAGCAGAGTCGTTTTATTATTTTCTGCATAATGAAATTCTGAACACCATGGGATGGATCCTAAGACTTCAAGAGAGACACCAGTGTTATTAATCTCCATTTGATACAGTGTGTAGTATTTGTTGAACGCTCATGAACCATAATTTTCACTAACTGGAACCTTAATAATAAGAGGCATATGGTAATCCTATTTCACAGAAAGACAGCACTAGAACGCCACAACATGGGGAAGATGGGGATAACGCACATCCTCAATGCAGCTGAGGGAAAATGGAACAGAGTTGCTACAGGTCCAGACTACTATGAACATTTATTATTATGGAGTGGTGGCAGAAGAAATCACAACTTTCAACCTTACACAGTTTTTCTACCCGGCAGCTCAATTTAATGACCATGCACACAGCAATCCAGAGAGTGAGTAAAGAGACAGACGAGCTATGAGAAATATATTTAGATAAGAGAGTCTCAGTCTGTCTCTTGCTCTCCACCCCCTCCCCCCTCCCCCAGTCTCCCTCCCACTTTCCCAGTCCCTTTCCCCCAGTCTCCCTCTCCATTATGTTCTGATTGCTCTGGTTTTTGAAGAAAATTGGTTAAAAAGACAAACATTGCCTTTTTTTTTTTTTTACATAATTAGCCATGTCCTCTTGTGGTTTATCTTAGTTTTAACAACCCTTTTACTCCCTGAACGTATTAATTCACTTATATTTATGCATTTACCCCAGAGCAATCTAATCAAATTGCAAAGTCAGCAAAGCCCTGCAGTGTCACTCAAACCATCAAACAAAATGAGCAGTGTCTCACAGTAATGTGCTTCTTGTTTCAGGTGCACTGTGTCATGGGACGTAGTCGATCGGCTACAAGTGCATGATTGTTGTTGATGCGATTGAGCACGTGAAGAAGCAACGCTGCATTTTACCCAACATGGGATTTCTAAAGCAACGCCGAGACCTGGATATTCAGCTGCAAGAGCAAAGGCACAAGACACAATCTAAGAATCCAGACAACACAGGCCGAGACTCGCATCCGAATTAATCACGCGGCGCACAAGTTTGTGCCGAATAAAATGACACACAATGCAGAAGCAGGCTATTTTTACCAGTAGCATACCTCAGGAGTTTTTGCCTAATAACATATTTAAAATCAAAAAGCCAATTTAAAAAAAGCTTGAATCCAATTGTGACTCCTACGATTGCTCTGTATTTGGGAAAGAGTTGAAATGATGCAAGCATGAAGTAACAGCACACAGAGAAACAAACAGTTCAGAGTTGGGCTTAAGTCTGTCAGTGGCTCATCATAATTTATTTTCTGCTAAAATGTACAGCATTTAAGTGACTGACTAAAAAGGTAACTCATAAATACAGGACTGTTGCTCCATTAATTAGTATAGTCAGGATATCCCTCTTACATCAGACTGCCATTCTGTACAGGTACAAAGGCTACAAAATAAGCTATACAAACAGACACAAATACAATTTCTCTTTATACATGCCATCTGTTTTGTCTATTAACAAGGCTACTGTTCTACATTTCAGTAAAATATAAATCAGATGTTTTATAAAGATAAAAAAATTTACATGTGGAATGAAAATGCATGTTTAAAGGCATTTCATAAAAGACCAACTTTGGGAGTAAATTGACAATTTTCTGAACTGCCCTGTGAAAGGTTGTTTCCCCCCCTTCTTTTTTTTGCATTCCCTTCCATTGATTTAGAATTCTACATGTACAAATACTGACATTTACTTCTCTATTTTGTCTGAAATTGCTTTAGTTTGTATAAAAACAAAGCTGCCTCAGGTAAAGAAACTTGTTAAAAAGTAACAAATTATACACAATTAGCGATAGAACCTTCGAAGCTGAACACCCAAAAACATGACAACGTTTTTAAAATCTTTTCAGTATTAGAAACAACAAAAATATAGTTTCATTTTTCCTTCCATAAGAGGGAAACCTAACCAAGGCCATACATTTAATATAAAATTGCTTGCTTTTAAGCACAACACTGTACAGTACTACTCTGATGCACTGTCACTAACAAAGACATTATAGCATGCTAAGTTTCACCTTACACTTAAAAAAATATATAAAAAGTAGACTTACAATAATTTAAATAATATGAAGGCATGAGTACAGACTTGGAAACATAGCCTTGCGATTGTTAAACAGGTACATTGAAAAGGCTTACAATGCAGGCACATTTAAAAAGGTTCCATGAAGCAAGTCCAAAACAAAATAAAGGGGAAGGAGGAGAAAAAAATATCTATGCAATCATAAACTGCAAAGCAGCTTGAAGAGATTTACATTTAAACGTTACATTAAATTTTGATGATGTAAGGCTTCCCATAAATAGGGAAAAAGCTAAAGATTAGCCATTAAACACAACTTTTTTGCATTCTTACCAAGTGCTGGTTTTTTTAAGAAAAAAAAAACATAAATCCATAAAAGCGAACAATAATATTGAAAATGAACACAATAAAAACTACCTCAAGTCATCAAGCTGACTTTCATTGTCTGACCTTTTGCAGGACAGGGGTCGTTAGCGATTATCGTCTCATATAAGGCCCGTTTAAGGGTTGTTTGGGCATGCCAGTGTTCACGTAACTGTGATGACCCGCTGGACTGTACATCATATTGCCATGGGGAGTAGCCTGCATGGGCTGCTGTGGGTAAGGCTGAGTACCCATCATGCCCATCTGCATAGAGTACTGCGGAGATTGGTTCATGTACGTTGTGCTGCTATGGTAACTCCCATTCATCATGGGCTGGGTCACACGGTACGTGTTCATTGCATTAAGTGGTGCCATGTTTACGTTCATCGAGTTGACGTTGTATCCAGGAGCGGGCATGAGGTTCACACCCATATTCATGCGAGGCGCCATGGCTAGCGTCCTGCTTGGCGCCTGCATGGTAACAGCCTGTGGACTCCTGCCGTACATCTGCTGCTGGTGGTGAGGAGTCAGCGGTGCCGATTTAGAGCGGATTGACACAGGATGATGGTGGTGATTTTTGGGTGCAATTTGGGTCTGCAATCTTTGGGAGGGGGGCAAGTTCATGTTAGGTGTGCCCATGTTGCGCTGCACCATCATAGGTGGAGGAGTCATGTTAGGGGGTGGAGTCATGGTGGCCTGCGTCTGAGGGCCTCCGCCTGCGACAGTGTGTGGAGGCTGAGACAGAGGCACCAGAGCTGGGTTGTGAGGGCCGAGCTGCGAGGACAAGGAACCATTGTTGTTCGTGTAAGACGTCATGGGATGAGATGCAGAGTGGCTAAAAGGCAGAGGATGGTCCATGAGAGTATTGGTAAGCTGCTGGAGCTTAGCCAGGCTGAAAGTAGCTGAGGGCTGTGCATAGTGCCCGCCCCCATACTCACCCTGGCCCATCCTCTCATATAGCCCCAGATTAGTGGAGGGGTTGTTTGACTCGGGGAGGTCAGAGAGTTGCATGGGTGCAGGAAAGCTGCCAGACATAGAGCAGTGAGATAGAGGCTGCTGGTGGTGCTGATGCTGATGGTGTTGGAGTTGGTGTGGGTGGTGTTGGTGTGGGTGGTGATGGTGGTGGTGGCCATGGCTGTGCACATGCCCGTGTCCGTGTCCATGCCCATGTCCAGGCTGCCTCTCTGGTACACAGCCTTGTGGGGATTTGACGCTGCAACCCTGTGGCGAGCTCATGCTGTTCTGCTGGAGCATACTGCACGCGCCAGTATTGTTCACCACAGGGCCGGCCATCTGCTGGGACACGGCACAGCTGCTCTGTCCATGACTGCCACCGGAGGAAAGGTTGCCATAAGAACAGCTACTCTGGGAAGAGGCGCCGGCGCTGGCTCCTGTGGCACAAATGCTGCCACCGAGCGTGGAGTCGTAGCTGCTGGGATTCTCATAGTTCTCAGTCGTGCTTTCAATGCTTCCAAGGTCACTGAAGCCACTGTCCACTACCTGCTGGGAATGGTCAGACACAGAAGGGACGTCCATCATTGGACTTGTCTCCATGTTATTATGTAAGGAGTGCACAGAGATTGCGCCTTGGTCTGGGCTAATCTGAGTGTAGCTGTTCTCTAGAATGGACACAACAGGGCTGTTGACAGACCGCACTGATTGACTCGGGTGCGAGTGAACAGAGGACAGTGGACTGCTATGGTCGGACTGCTGGCAGTCATCTACTGGAGTCATTTGGGGACTCTGGTCTACATGCACATATCTTTGGAGGCTGCGGCAGGCCTCCTGGGTCTCTGCACAGTCCTGAAAGTGCCGCTCTTGCTCAGCCTCCTGCGTTAGGGACTGAACCGCCTGGGCAGTTTCCATGTCGATCTCTGGACAAATACTGTGGTCCTCCTTTATTGCAGGCGTCAAAGGACCAGCATCTTTTTGGTCAACATTTTGACTGCTCTCCTCCTCTTCCTCTTCATCGGTTTCAGAGTCAGGCTGATGGTCAGAGTCCACAGCGTTGTCATGTGTGTCCACACTAACTAATGCGCTATCGGAGACCAGCTCTCCTGAAGACTGCACAGGAGGATCCTGATCCTCATTACAAGAGTTTACCTTGGGCTCAGAGTTATCTGGAAGCTCTCTCTCAAGTACTAGTGTAGGATCCTCCTTTCTCAGCTCACCAGAATCCACATGGCCATCATCCTCATCATCTGCATCATGATCCTCTACATGAGAAGGTTCCAGTTCTTCATCCTCCTCTTCCTCATAATCACGCTCATCCGGGGCCTGGGGCTCACTACATTTATGCTCCTCATCTGGCTCCTGGCTTCTTTCCTCTTCTGTACTTTCAAGGGATTGTTCATCACAGTTCATAGGACCCGACATAGTTTCCTGGCTCACGGCAGCACAAGGAGATACGGCCACAGAATCGGGTTCATCTCCAGGCTTGTCGTCCTTGTGTTCTTCACCAGGTTCCTGTGGCTCGGTGATCATGGTGTTGGAGTGCAACTCTGGCGTCACAGACTCTGGTTCGTTTAGAAACACTGACTCTGAGCCTTCAGGAACCGAAACAGGACTGTCCACCTGCTCCTCCTCTGGTTCCTGCTCCACACTGACCATAGGCGTCTCAGGTGGTGTGTAGAGGTTGAGTTTAAATCCCATCTTTCTCTCTTTCTTTAGCCTCCATTTAGGAGGCCCTCGCTTCACTCCTTTGGGCCAGCCCTTTTTCCGCTTAACAGGTCGGGGATTGTCCTTTTTCACAGCATCTGTGTTGAGAAGATATTTTATTAATTAAGTGAAGGAGTATGTGAAAAAGCTTCGAGAAAGAGTGCGATTATTTCAAACAAGCCTAAAAACGGACAACAAATAATTACCTTCAACATGCTCTCCTTCCTGATGATTTGAATGATTGTCATCTTGTCTTTCCTTCTTCCTTGGTCTACCAGGCCTGCGCACAACTGTTCTTAGGCTGCTCTCCTCCTCCTCTTCTTCCTCACTTACTTGCCTCCTGACGGAACGGCCAAGGTGTGGCGCAGGGCTCTCCACATCAGAGTTTTCAAAAGGCTCATCCAGCACCTCCGTTCTCTCCGAGATGGTTTCTGTGGTGACGCTGCTGTTGATGCGCACTCTCCTTCTGCCTCTTTTTCTCCGCAGAGGGCCTGCTCTCTGTGAAAATAAATAAATCCAGTATGAGGGACGTGTTTAGTAAGGCACTTTCCAGACTTTGCATCAGTATCTGTCTCGGATCGTTTGTTCACAAGTGGACAGCGGGACAGGTAGCCGATCATCTGATATTAGCATGCCTCTTGAATGCTCGCTCACTTTAAAACAAGCACCCAAACAACTAGCCCATTAGCAAAACGCAAAGTGTTTATAATTTAGTTGGTAGGAGGTATTTCCTAATAAAACAGTCTGGTGCTTAGTCAATAAAAGCTTTACTTTCACTGTCAAAGTGAAACTGACTGCATGGCATGTTGTACAGCTTTTGCCCTTTCTGCTTTCACGTTTTATTTATGCAACCACACCAATGAAAAGCAGCCTTTGGCTGAAAGAGAATGAAGTAAAAACCAAAAGTAAAACGAGAGTTGAAGACAAATTTAGTCACTGCTCAGCAGGAGTGTGGGCACGCACCGTCAGAGATCAAGTTTAAAAACAGTCCTCTATAAGCCACGCTAACGCAAGCATTGCAGGGCATTTCTAACGACCTAGAAATTGGAACTGTTTATGAATCTTATGTTACTGCAAAGACATTGCTCATTAACCTGTAGAGAGGTTACATATCTTTATTAAGGAAAGCCTATCACACTTACACAGCCTACAGCTACAGAGTCTACAGGGACTGGTCCAAACAGTGTGCCTGCACTGTAGTTAAACTTTTTGCATTTCTAGAACATTTCCAACAGATCAGCTTTTCAAGCTCTTGTCTGAAGATTTGTTTATACTGTGCCCCTTTATGCTATTTGACCTTATGGCTTTAATGTCAAATACTATCGAGAAGCGGTTATGAGAGAAGACTTTGGGTGGCTGAAACATGCACAGAAAAAGCAGCCAATGAAGAAGAAGAAGAAAAAAAAAA
>JAFFST010000173.1:132301-143828 GCA_022414735.1 Noturus placidus | reverse complement strand
TCTCTCCCAGAAGGCTTTTCAGCAAGAGTCACTCTGATCCATCAGGGGACTATAATTGAGATACAGATCAGGCATCAGAATTACACACCACCAAGTCCAACGCGGGGCTGCCATCTCTGGAGATCCAGGCAGCCTCAGCTTCCTGCTGTGCAGCATTTAGCCTATGAATATCAACTGTGTTCTGGTGAGAGATCTGTTGAGAGTAATGCAAGCCTAATTGTTTTATGCAACAGGCAACCAACCCCCTCAGAGATCTATTAATAAACCTGGCGGATCATCCATTTTCAGATGGGTTATGAATAACAAGGCTGGTTTTCATTCAAGTGACAGTTGAGGAGATGTAATCAATGCTCCCTCAATGGGACATGCCCTACTTCATACAAGTGAAGGGTGTTTAGTTGACACAAATTAATCTTTATTCAATGATGTAAAAAGCTTAACCCTCCCCATGGGCTGGCATGAACAAAAATACACACTAAATAAACTCACCACACACATACATAACCTCACCTGCATGGCTTTCATTTTAAAACACTTAAACATTCAGCCAAAACTGGCTTTATGGTAAAATTTTGGGTTGAAAAGCACCGATATTTCCTTTTATATTATACCTACTAGATCATATAGCATTTTCCAAAGCTTGTCAATTTCTAAAAAAATCAAATAAAGTCAATAAAATACCCCATGCTCTCCTGTACTTCTCACGGTGTTCATGGGGTAGGGCAACTCTAACAAAAGTTCTTTAACCTAATCTTTCACTGGATTTGGACTACACATTTAAAATGCACACAGATCATGTGTAAAAGCAGCATTCTAAGCAGGCAAAAAACGTTAATATCAAGAGCAGTCACAATCAATATGAATGTCTAAAAAAAACACAAAACATTACAGTGGTTAGGTTGTACATAACATACGTACATACGTGTACATTTGATACTAGAACAGCTTACATGTGTCAAATATGGATGGAGTGGAGCATACGTTTGTGTGAAATCACGCACTGGTTTAAGAAATTATAATGCGTCAATACTGGTTAGTGGTATGTGAAATTAAACACCATAAAGTTGGGTAGTCCAATAAGATTTCTGACGTATCCATAAATGCATTTAAAACACATGAGCGCACGCTGCTAGTAACTAAACTAGGGATGTCATGAGAACCGATACTACAGTACTAAGTTGGCACCAACATTCTTAAAATGTGATGGTGCTTGTTTTTCTGTAGTAGCGTAGGTACTATTGGAAATGAATAACCTACCTCCTAATGGGCCACCATGCATCATCATTCAGCCCGTTTCCTGTCAGAAAAATGTAGCCTAATGTCACTAAATTACTCAAATGTTAGTGTTAATAAATCTTTTTGGCCTGCCACAGGAGAGTTGATGGGGTTTTTTATACCACACCATGGTATTGAATATCGTGTACTTTTGGTGGTATTGGTACCGACTATTAGATTTTTGTTATCGCGACATCCCTACGCTGAACTATACCCCGCGCCATTTAGACTATTGACAAACTGCTGAATATAGCATGAACAGTATTTTGAAGCCTTTCCAGGTAGAAACCATGTCAACTATGCTACCTCAAAAAAACGACACTGATTAAGTTGAGCTTTACTTCATACAAACGACCAAGACAGTCTTCCTAGCAGAAATGACTTCAGCACCAAGTAATAAATGCTCTCTATCGCAAATAAAAAGGTGGATGCTGTGAGGAGCCATCTGAACAAGGCCGGCTACTTTTCCTTTAATTTATCTTCTTCCCGGGTGTCTGAGAGTGACAAGATTGAGAAATTATTACTTTAGATTTCTAGATTTTAGAGAGTGACTATACAGAAAAGAACAACTCTCAACAAATGGTGCCAGTATAACAGTAGAAACGAGAGACAGCTGAAAATGGGAAATATTCTTAGATATTACAATAAATAATAAGCAAATGAACAAAAATACTGTTTCTACTAGGGCTGAAACGTATATTCTTTTTTTTTTTTTTTAAGAACAGATCAAACATTTTTGTTAATGAAATAATCTAATGATTATTTCCTGTTGTAATAACAAAAAAAAAAAAAAAAGACCATTTAAAATACAATGCGGTATTGGTAATTTTACATAATGGCCCCATCTGTCGGTACTGTACTAAATCCAAAGCCTACACACAGACTTTGGATACGTTTAAGTGAAACAGTTGCATATAAAAGTCATAGTTTAATAATGTCATGTTAATCGTGGTATGGTCAAAGAAGTAAAAACAAGCTCTTCACCATGAAATATTTTTGCAAGATCGCACAAGCCCCACTGCGACTGTCTATAGAGTCTGGTCTAGCCCCACTGCGACTGTCTATAGAGTCTGGTCTAGCCCCACTGCGACTGTCTATAGAGTCTGGTCTAGCCCCACTGCGACTGTCTATAGAGTCTGGTCTAGCAACTACAGTTTACTATTAAATCACTTACTAAGTAAGAGCGTTGGTTTTAAATGTCCGTGCATCACTGAGGCCATGGTACATTTACATTACATTTATTCACTTAGCAGACGCTTTTATCCAAAGCGACTTACAAATGAGAGATACAAGCAAAGTGAAATCAAGCAGGAACAATACAAGTAGTGCTACTATACAAGATCTATTAATTGAGTACTAAAAGAAGCAACGTGCGCAGAGTAGAGGTGTAAGTGCATTTTTTTTTATTATGAGATGGTTAGGTGTTGATGGAAGAGGTGGGTCTTTAGCTGTTTCTTGAAGATGGTGAGTGAGTCTGCATTCCACCACTGAGGTACTGAATTCTACGTCCAGAAAGAAAGAAAAAAAAAAAAAAAACCCCACCACACCTCCTTACACTAACATTTTAGGACTTGTTTCAATGACTACCCCTCACTCATCACTCAAGTAGTGTCTGTGTGTCATGTGACCGCTTCATCAGGCATCGGGGTTTTTTACTCTTACACGGGCGGTAAATGAAGATTGCAGAGCAAAGAGAACCAGAACATAGCTGACTAAAAACATTCCCTCCTTTTCCCTGAAAGAAGAAAGCACAGCTCAATCATTTCTATTGGTCACACTGTGTGCGTTAATCTTTTTTGCCCGTCTATCCAATTAAAATGTGTCTTAACGGTGTTTAAATTCATAGCTCTTAAAATTTGTGATAACAGTCTTGCACATAACATGTAAATAAACAGAAAAACTGTAGGAACTTTTCCAGAAATAGAACACCTAAAGTATGACCTTTCCTATGGAATGCAAACTATACGAGGACAACAAATGGGAAACCCGTTTAAGACCCTCATACCCATCTTTTTCATATACGGTGTCATTTGGGTGACAATTACATGCTCTGTGAATATGCAATCCAACAGTTTTTTCTCAAAGGCACAGGGAACTCAACAATTAGGTCATGTTTGGTGTCACACACATTGTAAAATCAATCCTGCTTGCACCACCCCAGGTTTCAAACACCATTTAACGTGCCCATGAAATTAAAACGGATATTTTATAGATTTTAATACAACTTTGTTAGCCTTAGGTTATCTAGAAGCTAGTGTGCTCAAACAACAACATTCGCCTTTAGAAGACCTGTGCATTTAAAGTCTAGTCACTCTCTACCACCGATACGGATCAACAATTTTAATGACATCACTCTGCACTTCAGCTTCTAGTCAAGCGTTTCTTAGCCCAGGCTGTGAGGTAAGCTAAATGCTATTGACTATTTAAATAACCAATAAGCAGCACTGGATGATTGACAGGAAAACCGACCTGCAGCAGCACACCTCATTACAAAGTCCATAAACTCACAAACATCGGCGAGATGGACATTTTTCATCCACCTAGATCTCTGATCATAGGAGTTGGTGTTTTCAGCTCTTAATACTGTCCGATTTCGCCTGGATCTCAGTTACGTCTCTACTGCTGCAAGACAGACACAGGAGAACTTTGGCCCTTTGTGAAGGCCTGTGCAACTGTTCTTACGAAATCACGAAGGACTTGTCCATGATCCCATGAAAAAGATAGCTAAACTACGGTTCTGGTTGGATCGACTGTGTGATTTGCACTGAAAGCTGCCGTAGACAGAATCACAAGCCTTCCTCCACAATCCCTGGCGAAACAGATGCATCGCTATGGCTAGAAGTTCAGCAGGATCTCTACTGCGTTAGGCCTCACTCAGGACGCTTTCTCTGTGATCCTCCACGGATGCAACAGCTGACTAGACTGAAGTGCCTTCACAGATCAGAACCATCATCGAGACATCCTCAGAGTCTAACGATATAGCCTCTCTACGTACCTTTTAAATTACCGGCAGGAACGTTTAGACTGAATATTACTACGGTAAGTACAGCCACTCTTTTGCCCATTTCACATAAGATCTTAACAGTGCGTCTGTCTTTAAGCTTCATTCAACTCATTAACCAATGGTCCATCAATTACTTCCACTGCATTTATACATATTTTACATTGCCATATATTTTGCATAATATTCATCCACACCTTTCTTGTTACCAACTATGTTATACATTCGCTTGATTTTCACTCGTCAAAAACGAACACAAATTACTACAATTTCTAATCTCGGTGACGCCACCTTTAAGTCGTTTCTCGTATGAAAGATTGTCCATTGGACTGGTGCCCCATTTGATAGATTTATTATAATTAAACTTTATAATAATTTCGAATTGAATAGTAATAATTTACCCACATTATATAACCTATAGCACACAACCCACAACAGCTTCAGCAATACCTTACACTCGACACATAATAAAGGCCTGTGAGCTTCTCCTTACATTTTTGTTGTTTGTTAAGTAAATGACGCACAGGCGATAAAAATCCACGCAGATATATTTTCATAAAATCAACATGGGCAGGTTGGTCAACTAAATCAGCTCAGCCCTAGTTCCTATTCATGGTTTAGCAATACTACAAAAGCAACTTTAGCATTTCAGTGAGCAGGTTTTTCCGTTTCAGGCATCACATCAAACCAGCAATCTTACATCCACGTGGCAATCACAAACTGAAGAGCTGTTTAGGGGAAAATAGTGCATCATTGGTTTTTACATTGGTCCATTATTAAACCCAAGCTTTTATAACGACACTACAAAAGAGTAGTAAGATGTCACAGCTGCAGCACTGAAGAGGAAATTAAAGCAGAGCTCTGAACACTGAATACAGAAGCCTGATAACTAATGATGGAGACACACATGAAGCCCCTGGTGCTAACGCCTCAGACTGCTGGACATTCATACGCAGTGCAAAGTTCACAAAGACCAAAAAGAGGAAAGCCGTGACAGGGTATACTGATTGAATAGTAGCACTACATACTGTAGCTTTATTATTAGACACTGATGCGAGACACTGATCTGGTGGGAAACAAATGTGAGACGTGATCCATGTGTTTATTGTTTGAGAAGTACATAAAAGTCTTCATGGAAACTCTTTTCAAACCAACACAGGAAAGTGACCACAGGCTGAGTCAGGAAGTGACATTATTATATAAAGAAATTAACAGAAATGGAAACTATTCACAGACAGAAAAGTGCACAAATATTTAACCTATTGTCACGGTGTGTAGTTAAGCGTTTTTATTCCTCCCAGTCACCTCAGACTGCTTCTAACTGATCTGTGCTCATTTAGTAAGGAGCTGCGGAGCTTATGCTGCTCTTCATCAGGAGTCAAAATAGTTCCTCTGCCGTGAGAGCCATGGTTTTGTCCTGGTATACGTGTTGCTTTAGATTTTTCCCAGGGCCTCCCTGACCTTAGTTTGTGACCGTACGCTAGTAATGTGGCTTTGCCTCCACTCTGTGGAGCAATCAGAGGGAATGGCAGTTTATTTTACACATCTATTTTTTTTTTTTTTTTAATTGATTCTCATACACTTTTCAGAGTACAACAAAATATATCAATACAGAATCAATATTTTTTTTTTACCTCAATAACAGCCCCTCCCACCCAGAAATGTTTACATATGATTCATTTATGATTCATGTACATGTAATTCAATTACATATGTTTCGTACATTTTCATAAATCCACAGAATAAAAAGGGGGGGGGATTGGGGGGTAAGATGTATAGTATTGACCGTCCACCTCTCCTTAATCTACCTCCAGGGTGCGTACATCCTTGAAGTAGGTAATAAACTGTTGCCATTTTCCCAAAAATGAGTCTCCGCTACCTCTTATGTAATACTTGATTTTTTCCAGCTTCAAAAAGAACATTAGAGACAATGTACCATTGTAAAAAAAGCGCTATACAAATTGATAAATTATTATTATTATTATTATTATTATTATTATTATTAGATCTTTAAGGCAGACTGATATAAAGGGGGGTTGTGGAGAGGTCCAAGACAACAATATTCTGCGCCAAGCAAGCAACGATGCAAAGGCCACAACACTAGCTTGTCTAAGGTTCAGAGGCTGACACTGAGATGAAACACCAAAGATGGCAATTAGAGGACAGTCCTCCAAATTGATTCTAAGAATGTCAGACATAATCCTAAAAAGGAGTTCCAAAAGTTCTGTAGTTTGGGACAGACATAGTGCAAACATATGAACCAGGTTACACAGTGAGAGTTTACATTTTTCACACATGTCAGGAACATTGGGATATGTTTTAGATAGTTTACTCCTAGAGAGGTGAGCTCTATGGACCACTTTAAATTGTATGAAACTAAGTCTAGCACAGGACGTGGTGGTCCGTATATTATCCAACACTCTGCCCCAGTAATTATCCTCAAGCTCCAGGCCTAATTCCTCCTCCCAGGTACTAATGGTTTTAACATTGTAAGAATCGTCTTGAGACCAAATCGTTGCATACATCTGAAATAATGCCCCTCTTATGAGGGTTCAGCTTGAACACCTCTTCCCATGCAGACTTTATAGGTAAGGAGGGAAACCCAGTGAATAGGGAGGAGACACAGTGCCTAATTTGAAAGAAACGGAAAAGGTGAGACGGAGGCAGGCTGTATGACGAGGATAATTCAGAAAAATTCGCAAACACATCGTTCATGAAAAGATCCTCAAAGTGTTTCAGACCCTTCTGTTCCCAAAGAAAGAATTTTACACAGATTTTTGACGGAAATATTCTTCGTTAGTCGTAAGTCCAGGAACGGCATGAAATGCCACAGACGTAATGAACTCTTGCACTATAAATGCAAAAATACATCCTGCACCCTCAGACCTCTGGGTCGGGGCGGATTCCCAGTCCCGTGCCTTCACTGACTTCCTCTTGGTAACCATGACGATTCTCGTCTCACATAACTAAGCAACAGATGTGTGCAATCAAAGCAGGCTACCATCTTGCTTTTAAGACAAGTCGTGTCCTGTCGTACTGAGATAATGTCTATTGACTCAGCAAACACTGAAGGCTTTCATAGCACGGCGTACGTCAGTGGATCAGTCTCTACATATCTTTATAAAATCTCTAGAGAGCAAAACCTTTGTGACAGCAATACACAAGGAGCTTCCTGAGCATGAGTGAAGAATAAAAACAGCCCAGTTTAAAGACTTTAATGCCATTTTAACAGTTCAATCCATTTCAATAGCAGGATGTTATGCCTTGTTGGTTAAATGTCTTAAATGTAAACATTCGCGAGCTCGGTCATGTCTAGAAAAACTTTAAGGCAGAGGGAAAGACAACTTTCTATGCTGGCCATCAAGACCAATCAAAAGGTATGATAAGTGGGGGAACGAATGCATTGAGGCAAGCTCTTAGACAGGTTTTATTTACATTTTGAATGAGGCTCTACAGCGTGAACGCTCTACTTACAATTGCTCTTTATTTCTTTTTTAAAAATGAGTAAATTTAGATTTAGGAGTACAAGTACAAAAGAGCAAGATTTGACCCATGTAGTATACCACTGACATTTACTTGAGAAACACATTTCAGATTGATTAAAAAGCTTTTCACACAGCAGATGGCTCTGCACTCTGCCCGTCTCTCCAAGCTCCGTGAATGAAAAGTCAACGGATATGCTAGCTACGATACGTTCGTAATGGTGGCTTAATCAATGTCTTAGAAAGGTTACTCCTCATAGGAATATTTTTTTGCTTCTGTAGCAGCCAAATATGTCCACAAAGTTAGCAGAGGTTAGAAATGTTGGGCAATGCTGAGGCCACGTCGCACCTTCAAAAAGATCTTTTGTGGGGGGTTTGGAGACATGTGGCCATGAAGTTTTGTTGTGGGTACAAACATCTCAGGCTTTATAAAAGTTGTTGCAAGATTCAGGCAGAACATTAGATCTTGCATTATTCAGTGAACTGATTAAATTAAGTCTCTGCCACGTTAAATAGCTACTGAGTGAGGATAGGAAAAAAAGAAAAGAAAAAGAAATAAAGCTCACAGCTGCCAAGACTTAATATAAGCTACTACTACTAATGCAACACTGTAGACAATGTGAAAATAAAGCAGTAGGGCAATTTGAAAAATCATTTATTAAACACTATATAAAAAATATATACATCATCAGCGAGCTGAACCAGGTGCTTATTCAAAAAGTAAAAGTTTCATGCATATGCATTCACTGATTTTTCTGTGTACTTCAGGGTAAAAAAAACAAAAACAGCCCAACAAAACCCTTACCATACAACTCTAAACTGAGGAACACCGAGTAATTTTCAAATACCTACACTCATGAAAGTTCTCTACAGAATGTGTAGTGCGTATTGACTCCCTCTTCAGCTGCTCTAAACAGCCATTATAAGCAAGTTTAGAGTGAACTGATTTTCATACTTTGCTCAGTTCAGTGTAATGTGTCCCAAACTACGTACAAACCCAATTCTGAAAAAGTTGGGACAGTACGGAAAACGCGCGCAAAAAAAAAAAAAAATACAAAAAAAAAAATAAATCACTGAATTTCATTTATTTTTGAAAATATACACTCATTTCAAATCTGATGACTGCAACACACTATACAAAAAAGTAAGCAGTCGATTGCTCACCACTGTGTAGCATCACCTTTTCATTTAATAACACTTAAGTGTTTGGGAATGAATACACCAGTTGGTTAAGTTTAGCAAGTGAAATTCTCTCTCATTCATCCATTATGCATTTCTTCAGCTGCACAACTATACAGGGCATTTGTGTACAGCCTTAATATGTGCTTCATAATGCGCCACACATTCTCAATTGGAGACAGGTCAGGACTCCAGGTAGGCCATGCTGGCACCCGAACTCTCCGATTACGCACCCATGTGCTTGTAATCTGGGCAGAATGTGGTTTGGCACATATCTTTCTGCATTAATTTTGATACCGTGACAGACGCTGGCTTTTGGACCTGACGCTGATAAGAGCTTGGATGGTCCTTTTCCTCTTTGGCCCGGAGAACACGACAGCCGTTTTGTCCAAAAACTATTTGAAAGGGAAGGTGGTAGCTCAGGTTAAGACGTTGGACCACTGATTGGAAGGTCGTGAGATCAAATCCTAGCACTGCCAAGCTGCCACTATTGGGCCCTTTAGCAAGGCCCTTAAACCCTCAACTGCTCAGATGTATAAATAAGAAAAGTCGCTCTGGATAAGGGCATACAATGTCGACTCGTCGGACCACAAAACACAATTCTACTGTGCTACTGTCCATCTCAGAGGAGACCGTGCACAGAGATGTCGGCAGTGGTTCATGGATGTATGGTGTCTGCTTTGCATAGTCAAGCCTTAACTTGCATTTGTGGATGCAGCAGCGAATGGTGTTGACTGACAAATGTTTACCAAAGTATTCCAGAGCTCATGTCAGGATATCCATTACAGACTCATGACGGTTTTTAAGACAGTGACGTCTGAGGGATCGGAGATCACATGCATTCAGAAGTGGTTTTCGGCCTTGCCCTTTAAGCACAGAGGCTTGACCGGATTCCTTGAATCTTTTAATTATATTGTGCACTGTAGAAGGTGAAATTGTGTCTTTGGGGCTATGTTGTTCTCAAAGTGTTGGATTATTCTGTTGGCAGATTGGCGAGCCTCGACTCATCCTTGCTCTTGAAGGACTAGGTCTTTTTTGGAATCTTCTTATATACACTATGATTAGATGATTGCTTCACCTGTTTCACATCAGCTTATTTCAACTAATTAGAACACTATTAGTCCTAAATTGCCCTGTCCCAGCTTTTCTGGAACATCTTGCATGCTTCAATTTCAAAATATAATGTTTATCATTTGAAAAAGAAAATGAAATTAAAACTATGCAGTTGATTAGGTAAAACAAAATACCTTGTCTTTGTACATTTTCTTGTTAAAATACAAGTCAAAGCACATTTAGAAATCAATGATCTTGTTTTTATTAGCATTTTCAATACTGTCCCAACATTTTCAGAATTGGGGTTGTACTTTGTCAACAACGATTTCCAATGGCGCTATACTTTCTTATCCTTGTGATGAGTGACTGAGAATAAATTAGATAGTGTGCAAAGCCTGTTCAAGGCAGAACTGCTTTCTTCTCATTAGGCTTGTAGAGTGGCAGGAGCTTCATAAGGATGGCACTCCTTTTAGTATTAATTAAGAAATACGTCGGTGTAAATGAAGCAGTTTTACTTCCTGCATCAGTACTGTTCTATAATCGCATTTATTTTTTACCATTCTGATGTAAACATTCTCTAAAGTGTTGAAGAGAAACGCAGCCCCAGTTACACATTGTGATAATATCACTAAACTGGCTCGAGCATCTAATACAATAGTGTGCTTTATCCTCAGCCAGAGTAACCTGGATCAAGTAATGGTAATGTAATAGGCCTCCAGACCTTGTTAATTCTTGTGCTGTTGAGGCTTGGATGAGCTAATGGAGCTGTTGGAAAATGTAATGGGACAAGACCAGGGTCAGGAAGAGAGCATATCTGCTCTACATTCCTCTCTCACAGTCAGCCATGAGACATTCACATGCATCAAACGGTCGATACCATTTATTGCTGGGATTATAGCTGTGATGGAGCCAGATCATCATCTGGGCACAGTCCCAGTCTTCTATCTTCCCTATAATCTTGGAATTTCTATTAAGATAAGAAAAACAACGCAGAGTTTTATGTGGGATGCAAAGTAAGTTTACTTTGGCCCCGTTTACTCTTACTAACTGATGCTTGAAATGTGTCAGTACATCATCAAATCCTTCTCTGTTAATCAACCGTTCATCAACAAAGATCTCTTTCTCTACCTTTTTTATCAGTGGGAACAAGTGACACACGCTTGTTTTATATTTGTATTGTGGTTATAGCTTCCACACGACATCCATATAGATCAGAGTGGTTTATGTGTACGTTTTGTGAAACAGGTTTTATTAACAAGGCTCAATAATAACTTTGAGATCGGACTAATCTGCGCTTGTACGTAACCAGGAAGTAAACGATGACGTTTACAAGTTTCCACCTGATGGACCACACATCATAAGAAACAGGAATTGTTTAACGATCAGGCTCTAGTATTAAATTATTTATTTTAAAACAAAACTATATAAGAACAGCTTATGGGGCGGCTGTGGCTCAGTCGGTAGAGCGGGTTGTCCATTAATCCACTAACCGTGGGGTTGGCGGTTCGAATCCCGGCCCGGGTGATCCCGTGCCGAA
>JAFFST010000173.1:106670-132281 GCA_022414735.1 Noturus placidus | reverse complement strand
AGTGTCCTTGGGCAAGACACTGAACCCTAAGTTGCCCCCAATGGCAAGCTAGCACCTTGCATGGCAGCTCTGCTACAATTGGTGTGTGAATGTGATCTCATTAGTAAGTCGCTTGTAAATGTAAAATGATATTTCTGTAAAGCTGCTTTGAGACAATGTACCATTGTAAAAAGCGCTATACAAATTGATAAATTAAATTATGATAAATTATGATATTTCCCCCATCAGTCTCATCCTAAAACCTTTACTGTTAGAGTTTAAGGCTTATTTTAAATTCTGTAAAACTGTTCATATTAAAATGATTTACAGAACTGCTGCTGGGCTTCCATTAGAAATGAGTTTACGGTTTTCTGTTTTAGACTAAGTAAAGGAAAATGTCACACTTACTTTGTGAAGGCTAATACTGAAGTTGCACATACACACTATTAATGCAATAGAGTTTAGGCGTGCATATGAAAAACTGTTTACAAAAAATAAATAAAAATCCAGCTGCCTCAGTCAGTAATCCAAGAGGTACATGTACAAGTTAAACCTTACAAACTGAAACAAAGTCAAAATGGCAGTCAACATGTGAAACCCAAAAGATGTCAAACATCTCCGAGCCAAAGAATGTTTAAACCCGTTTAAACACAATCATTACTTTTAGAGCTGCGCAATCATGATTTTAAAAGAAAAAGCCATACCTACACCGATTTATCTACTAATTAGGTCCACGTTTAGGCTTTATTAGCAGAAAGAACTCTTAACTTTCATCCATTAATCCTACTTGGGGTGGTTACAAAACTTTCTACTGCATTCCATAGGTACTAATATTTATGAGCGTTATGTAAAATACCTTCAGTATCTCAAGTGCACACTACAAACTGGACAAGCTGATCTTTAGCTGCACGCCAACTGATCATAGCAATGTGTTTAATCATATGGTTTAAGCAATCTTTGTGGTTTATGTTCCCGAAGAAAACAATTTAAAACTTTAAATGGAGTGTGTGGAGATCAAACGTTACAGAAATAACGGTCTTAAAATAAAAACATAACACTGCTTTCAACAACTGTGCATTAAAGCCATGTACAATCAAACTATTTAACAGCCGTTAAAAGACTGGAACCGAGAAGTGGACGTCCACAAACATCCACTGATGAAGGAACATCCAATGAGCTACATTGTCCCCCCATGTATGGAGGATCTTGGGACACCCTGTAGCACGTTTCTATTAGATGGTGCTCCTCAGAATGGGAAGTCATAATCCTCAATACGGTCATTATTTAAACTGATCGGCAAAATTAGATACGGTTTCGTTTCTATATGAAATTTGAGCGGTACTTGCAGCTTATTAAGCCACCATCAGATAACCTCCAGAGAAACACCTCCTACTTTCATGGGAACAGCTACACACACAAAAAACAGGAAACAAATAGTCCTGGGTTCATGGTAGTAGTGTAGTTTTTTAAAAAAAAAAAAAAAAAGAAGGGGGCAACTGACTTATCACCAACTCAGTCATAGCTCATTACTAAAGAAAGTGCTGATCAGCTATTCCTAATTAACTCCACTTCTTTTGCTATTAGAAGCAGTCAATTAACAGCATCAAGAGTAAATCCACTCTCAAATCCCCTCCCCAGATAAAACAGAAATCGGTCACTGACATTTCTGTTCTATAGTATGCACGCTTTTGATAGCTCTGTGTAAAATGTGAGATTGTGGAGAAAGAAACGCATCTGAAAAAAGTTACTTCCATCCGATTAAAATAAATCTGGTGACTGACAATCTGAAATGATTTCCACTCTCCATACGGTTTAATTGGATGGATAGCACAATTTTGTAGTGCTGGCAGCGTGTGAAACAAACCAGTCTTCACGTGTTGCTGTTTTGAATTCTTGTGAAGGAGATATATGCTTGTGAGAGTAAATAATTATGTAAGGACATGCATGATATTTTAACAGGCAGCTAGATACAAAAGTGAGAGCGATACTACAAAGAAAATAAACAGCTGATGTAATAAGCTGTATTGAGAATTCAGAACTCTTTTGTCAACATGATTCAGGTCTAGACCTCCAGTCTGCTCATGCTTGCCAGAAATCTGATTACTTGATGCCTAAGCTTCAATAATGCATTGTGTAACAAGTAGAGCTATTATGGTAGCCACAGCTGCAAATCAGTGGCCCAGCACTCTCTATAAAAAAAATTAATAAATAACACCCCCACCCCCCAAAAAAACTGATATAATCATCTTTACTTTAACAGACCTTCATTCAATTACAGTGTTTCATGCAAGGAGTTTTAAGAATGTTTAAAAGGAAACCAGCCAAGAGATCCAATATACCTTCATCACTACAAAATCTGATCCTGTCAGCAAATGGCACAAAAGAGGCCAGGTTTGGCCTCTCTCCTTTCTCATAATTTTAACCCCTAGCAGCATATGATAAAGAGGCTTGGAGCAGCTGCACACTGACCAGTCCCCAAGCACACAATTAACAACAAAAGAGCCCTTTTAACACATTGAGCTAATCAGTGGCCGGCCCACCAGTGCTGGCTCCCTAAACCATCTGCGAGATGGCAGACCTTCTCCCTGATTGTGTGTGTGTGGTGGGGGGGGAGACATTTGGAGGGGAGAAAGAGGGGGGGAAGAAGAAAAAAAAAAAAAAAAGACTGGCACTATGCTATCATGTCCTAGTGTCAATGAAAAACACATCGCTTAGCAACAGTCAAGCCCTCGCTCCTGGAAACCAAAAGCTTTTGCTTTCAATGAACAACTCAACAAGGAGCAGACAAGGGAATGTGCTTCAAGATTTGATTACCAAATGGCCTCCCATTGTTAGTAACCCATGGCAAAAAAAATGAGTACTAAGAGCCATGGCCAGGCTAACCGCGACTTAAATGACCAGCAAGATCAGAACAGCTTTAAATAACAATCCCCTGATGTCCTGAGCATTTTAATGTAGAAGAAAAGGACTACACCTTTAACCACTGTTGGATAAACCTATTCTGCATATTAAAGCAATGTTAGACTAGTCAAACTTTTCCTTAATGGACTGGAGACCCATCTAAATTAAGCACAAAAAAACTGAAATGATCACCTTGGCAATATTAAACGAAGGAAAATTATAAGCCTAATAATTAGAGCCTAACGAATTACTACAACTTTTAATTTCTCAATAAAGCAGCAGGTAGATGAGACCTGCTAGGAATTCCAAAAGCTTACTTTCCATAGATCAAAAGCTCTGACCATCATACAAACTGAATAATGACCCACATACTTAGATCATCATAGAAATCAAACCAAATTCCCCTCATCACTCTCGATTAATGTCATGCGTTTCACATTAGAAAACATAGATTGGATCAGAACACGTCTAATCCGAGCCTTTCCAGATGCATATCAGAGCAATGCATTCTTTCTTTCATACATCCTATGAACTAAAAGATTTACATCCTGGTCGACTGGACCAGGCCAAGAACTCAACCATGACATGAAATAAAACCCAACCAAACCATTAGGCTACACTTTTTAATCATAATGCTTGGTTGTCGTCTCCAAAAAGCACAAACTTGGCCAGTTAGGGTTCCACAATTAGTGCTCCTATTCAAATACAACAACTTGTGTTACATTTACAGGTAGTGTTCTGTTGAGGCACCAACAACTTCATGGATTCGAAGGTTAACAAATATAACCATCACTTAGAACAGTGGTGTTCAATTCCAGACCAGGTGCTCTGCACATTTCTAACTCAATACTCAAATCTTCAGCTAACTAGAAAACTCACTGATTTAGGAATGTTCAAGAAAGAAAAACAGTACAATTTGCAGACAAGCACTGCAACAAAGACCATAAGGCACATGCACAACCCAATACTCCAATGTAATTCACCTCATTTCATGAAGCTTGATGGACTACATCAAATCATTACAATATACTTCTATGGAGGCAAACATGTTTTGCACAAAAATGTCTCATGCAACAGCCAGCATCATAAGCAATATCCATACCTGCTCTCTCTCATGTGGTAGAAGGGTCACAGGTGGGAGGTCCAGTGCCAGTCCAGTGCTGCTCCTGAAGACGGTCTTTCCGCCTGCACTGCCGTTTCTCATCCTGTAAAGCGGCCCATCCTTCAGCAGCCTCCCGTTATTCACGGCACGCTTAGCTGCCAGCCTCAGCCTCTGCTGGAACCTGGGGTTAGCCACCACGTTCTCCAGGTCATCCTGGCTCCTTAAGAAACGCTCTATGTTCCTCAGAGATGAGCCAGCAGGGACACCCAGGCCCTCAATAGCCCTCCTGAGGACCTTATTCCAATCCAGATGTCGCAGATCTCCTGCAGGTACCACAGATCCTGCCAATGAGGGAACCGGGCCTAAAGGCCTGATCGCTGCAATCCTCCCTGGGTTATCCGGATCTTTGTATGAAGCACAACCTTTGCTAGTGACCTTAAGGATGGATCCATCCTTTACAGCTAGCTCCAACTGCTGCAGTACGGTACTCTTGTCTAGTCCGTGCAAAGTCGATACAGCATGGCAAATTCGCTCCTCCGAAGGCCGCTGCTTCTGCCTTTTGATCTTCTGAATAGCCTCAAGAATCCACTCTGTGTACAGGGGATTGGCCAGTTTCACCATGGTGAAATTATTTGGTGCATTAAGGCATAATCCATGAATACATTCCTATTTTTATGAGCAAACAATATGCATCCAGAAGCAAAAGTCAGCCATCAGTACACCATGGTGTGCAAGATTACTGACAACACCTTATACCAGGTTGTCTCTACATTTCCTCAAAATTTCCTCAAGAGACAGTAAAAAATATAACTCGGTAAATCCCGGCAAAGTTTTCGTTGCAAAATCCTTGCAAACTTCGAGTCAAACCTGAAAAACAGGGAAAGAAAAAAAAAACAGCTTTACAAACAAAAACAAACAAACATGTATGCATACATTAAGTTCCATTCAGACCTGGTGTGAACAACTGTCTCAGGTAGACAGTGCCAAATACAAGTCTGAACAGGGTTCAAGGCATCTGGTGACTTGATCACTCAGACCACTTGCACAGATTACCAGATTACAACTGAACCATCAACAGCAATGCATCGGGGCCAAAGACAAAGCCACTAGGGTTCGGCAATGAGTTAGACTGAGAAGCAAAAGTGAATTCAAACTCATGAGTTTGGAGGAGTTCAGGTCACACGTCAAAACACTAGCGGCTGAACTGGACACCCAATCTTTACTACTACAATGGAGGAAATTGTACTTTGGAATTTTGATTTGACTAATAAGTATATACACACGCAGCCAATTTAATGTCTTACTGATCTCACACTGATCCAAGCACATTGAGCACTACCTGTACTAGTATCTCATTCAGCTTCCTGTCTCAAAAGGAGTCCTAACATGCCCCTGGGCCTTCACCAACAGTTGGACAAAAATCAAATGGTCTAGTCTCCAAAAAGCTGTGGGATACACTGGAGTAGATAAAAATCAGTAGCCCAGGCACCTGAGACAAGCAGATTTTGTGTCCAGGCTATTTATTTTTCATTTGCAGTTGCTTGGAGGACAAATTAGATTAACAGTAACAACAGAAAGATTAAACCCTACTCCCTAGTGACTTTTTGCAAACCTCAAGTTTTGAAATTGGTGTGCATGTTTAAACAACACGCTTATAATACTGTAACTTCAGCATGAGCTACTTGCTGCACTACACACATCGGCCGAGGATCTGGTTAACAGTTTTTACTAGGTGGATTAACTAGCGCACAAGGATGACAGACTTGGATATCACATTGATATCTTTTCTGAATCAGAAACACTGAAACAACTGAACAAAATGAAATGGAATGCAAAGCGGTCAGGTAATGATCCTCCCTGCTTATTACACACAGTCACTTCAAAGTAAACAAGTCATTAGAAAATTTAAACACTAGCCATCTTTAATATCTGTGCGTGATTCGATAGCAGAACACCACAGCACATAGCGAAATGCTGGCCTATACACTTTTCTGAAATCTTTTTTCCCCCCAAAGTTGCACACGCTGCATAGAAGATGGTCCGGATATGGCTACGCAGCATCGTACTCGCACTAGGAAATCATACACTCGTTTATTTTTTTGGCTTGGTCTACATTAATGCGCTTAACTATCTTGTCATACCAAAACAGGGCACTGGGAGCCGTTACTTATTGAATTTGTATTTTATCGTTATTTGACCCGTTACTTGCTTGGTGGTCTAGCTAATAGATTGATCATGTGTCACCCCAATATATAATGAACAACAGAGCTTTTTAAACACAGGGCGTCCCAAAAATCTGCATACACAGGGGACTAGGTTTGCCAGTACCACTCTGTCTGTGCCTTTATCAGTGGCTGTTCGTGGACGTCCACTTCTCGATCGGTTCACAACACTTTTTGAATTTGTTAATAAGTTTGGCAGCAGCATTGTGTGTGTGTGTAGTGCTTGCAATGTTTCCTGTTAAAGTCCATCACAATCTTGTGACAGCTTCCTTTCAATACATTCTTTTGTCAAATGCATTCTTAAAGGTTATCTGAAAAAATATATAATAGACATTTTGATAAAAAATGTTAATTGATCATATGTATGGTAACTTTTGGGACACTAATTTGTTATTAGTAAATTCAAATCTAATCGAGCTGAATGTCATACAAAGGTCTAACAAAATGACAATTTTTTAAATCAAATGAAAAATTGGTTCCAAACCAATACATCAGGGGCAGTTTTAAATTCAGATCATCACCTGAAAAGTTGACTGAAGCGTGGCTACGATAGTATGGACATGTGATGAGAAAACCAGAATACCACATGACCAGAAAAATGCTGGAGCTTGGTACAAGAAAGAGAAGCACCTCACCTAAGATAAATGGATGTTATAAATAAAGACCTCGCTAGAGACAATATAAACCCAACGACGACCTAGAACAGAGCAATCTGGAGACAAAAGATTAGGAGAGCTGACCACAAGTAGATATGGGAAAAGGCCGGACAAAGAAGATGAAATAATAAATAAATATTGGCACTAGGAAACTGAAATGCTGGACTGACTTAAAACTCCAATGGCTAAAGTTAGAAATCAACTGAAAATGGTTGCCAAATAACAAAGCAAAAGAAAACGGTAGTCTGGAATAAGCACAGAAACAGTTTTCTGTGACGAGCACGAAACTAAGTGGAGAGAAGATTTGGAAGTTTTGTAAAAGAGAAATAAGTCACTTTTTTTTTGATGAGCTCTAAAAAGAACCAATGATGCCATGGAATAGTGCACTAACTTTTTCTTTACACTAAAAAAAAAAATCAATAAAACCATCCTGGCAGAACATCAAACTTTCAGTTCGACTTTTTCCACGGCTCACCTTTTAGTGTTAATGACAAACTTTTCCTGTGCCACACAGGACTGGGTTAAACAGTCTGACCGCATTATATCCCTACTCATATATCAAGAACTATTCAGGAGCTACTATCAGGTAGCTACGGTCTCTTGTGACTGACTCGGCTGACAGCACTACCTGTTCTACAGCACCCGCCAGATGTTAAACTTCCACCAACAGCAGTTATCATTAAACCGGTTGAGAAACTTCAGGCAGATTTTCTCAATGTGTTCATTTACTCTTCGAGGGGCTGTACAGCACATCAAATTAAAACACACGGATCCATTTTTAAAGCATTTTATTTCTGAAACGTTGAGTCTAGATGCAAGTGAATTGGCAGCCTCACGGACATTGGTCCAACCTCCTGGTGCACAGGGAACCAATAACATGTATTAAAAAGGTTGTTTCCACACGTACTCAGATCCATAAAGACAAAAAGAAACAGGACTAACCTAATACAAACACTAGAAAGCGTTTCACCCGCGCAATCACGCCATCATAACTGAAAAGCCCATGTTTGTGTTACTGCAATGTAGATAAAACTGATTATTCCTCACTACTGTAGGAAACGATCCTAATAAAACCTCAGCCGAAATATAGAATGGGCTGCGTGAGAACACATGTTCTCCATGTCCGATAATTGGATGAAAAACCTCTAATGAGAGATCCGTGATTAAGGAACATGACTACGTTCCACTTGCACCATCAGTCAGCCAGATTTGGGCCCGTGCAGAAAAGGGCATGACATCAACAGAAACATTCTTGAGGTAAGAAGGATTTTTCCTCCTGTGCATAAGTACCATGTTTATAGCTGTTCTGCAACTTTTAAACATCCTATGCGGTCCTTTTATTAGTAGCCAAGACCACTAATCCCAACTCACAAGCAAACATCTTTGTGCTGTGACAAAACCGTACAGCGTAAAACCATCTTCACTTCCTGTAAGCAATAAAACACAATGGGGCGTGCTGTTTTGGGAAAATAAACCAAGCTCAAAGTGGATTAGTTTCCAATAACAGCATGCCACAGTGTTTTATTCCTCTTTGAAACACGGGGATTTGCCAATGATAAAAATTTTTTAAACGTATTCACATACGTATACAGTTATAGCTACGTTTAATGTTGCCGAACATCCGCAAGAGCAGGTACTGTGATTAGTTATGTTACAGCAGATAGAACATTTTTTCCTGTACCTTGAAATTAAGAAGACAAAAAACTAAGCTCTGTCTTGAAAATTGTCCCGTGGTGGAGAACATACTGTCCATTACAAAGCACAGACTCCTCCCAAAGACTCCTTCAATAAACATTAAAAAAAAACAATCACAATGTCAATAATTACGCCTACACCAGTCCGTACAGGATTTTGCTGTTATTTTGTGATTGCTGGTCACAAATGCTTGATTTCGCAGTGGATTTTTTTTGTGTTCAAGTTTGTTTTTTTGCTGAAAACTACTTTAATTGGTTAAATTGAAATTCTACAAAATTGTTTTGCATGGTCTCACACAGTGACATTTGTTGGTAAACGAGACCTTTTAGCTGTACTCGTGTTCGCTGCACGTGAATCGAACAGGGCTTTGACTGAATGTGCATTTTGATAAGGTCACGTGACACGTCTTGGGCTAAATCCGCAGTCTTTTTTTTTTTTTTAAACCCAGCAAATTCCTTAGAATATAATTGAGTTTGCTGATTTTATATTAAATAACGTCTTTTAATCTGCTTAATGTTAGCCTTAGATTCTGTCGATTGTACGCCATCCGTTTCCTCTTAATGAGCCCGAGAAATTACAACATGGTAGAACGAACATGTAATTTAAAGAAAAATGGGTTGGACGATGTGACGTCTATATATCATGATATACAAGTACGTGATGCACTGTTCCAAGATGTTTATTTGAAATATTTTGACTGCAAGTGATGAACCACAGCACCTGGGGAAACGATCCTGTCTTGATTATGTTTACATGGACAGCAGTAATCTAATTATTAATCCAATTACGACTGCTTGAAGCTATGGGCTGCGTACGAAACCGCATACTTACCTACTATATAGTACATGTATTTCGCCTACTATATAGCAAGTATGCGGTTTCGGACACAGCCGTGCACTCGTTTTCCGTCAAAAGTTTGAACACCATGTGCCATGTGTGTACGTGTCCTGTCGCAAAATGCGGCGGAAACTCCCACATGAAGTTAATAGTGTGATTACGGTGTGTAGGTGTCCATAATGTGACTAAAACAGAAATTACTCCACGTCTTAATTTGATCCGTCTTTACTTTACGAGTATGATTAAGGTCATTAAAAAAATATATATATATATATATTTTTTTTTTTAAAGAGAATTTTTAAATAAAACACTGTTTACACTGTAGCGTCTTAATCAGAGTGTTGCCTCGATCGGGTCAATATTGGAATATTGTCGTCCATGTAAACGTACTGACCGATTGATTGTGCATGCACAACAGAAACGGACAACACTGATGGGCGGCTGTGGCTCAGTCGGTAGAGCGGGTTGTCCACTAATCCACTAATCGTGGGGTTGGCGGTTCGAATCCCGGCCCGGGTGATCCCATGCCGAAGTGTCCTTGGGCAAGACACTGAACCCTAAGTTGCCCCCAATGGCAAGCTAGCACCTTGCATGCAGCTCTGCTCCCATTGGTGTGTGAATGTGCTCTCATTACTAAGTCGCTTGTAAATGTAAAAATGATATTTCTGTAAAGCTGCTTTGAGACAATGTACCATTGTAAAAAAGCACTATACAAATTGATAAATTAAATTAATTAATGATGTTACACCAGGTCCAGATTCAACAAGAGTTCCTAATCAACTCGACTAAATATTCAGCAGCGAGACGCAAACGATGACCAAAAAAAAAAAAGCAGGTTTCATGGGTATGATAAATAAATAAATAAATAAATAAATAAATAAATAAATAAAGATGAAGGAGGAAGAACAGTGCAGCGAGCAGCCAGCAGGTGACACGCATTGTACAATTTCCCCAGAATTCCTCTGCTCTCAACACACACACACACACACACACACACACATCCATCAGCGATCTAAAACACGCACGAGAGAAAATAGGACTGATTTAATCCTCCGACATCTATAGAAATCAGATGCGGGCTCTGATGGTGCAAGACGGCAGAGATACCGGCAAAACACTCCAAGCAAGTAACATTAACATTCATGCGCCAGGTGGCGAGCAAAGTTCTTCACCCAAAAAAGTGTTAAGTGGGAGGTCAGGGCTATAAATAAAGCAAAAATATCAATCATTAGAACAACTCGTTTCTTAAAATCATACGCGCGTCTCCACCACAGCACACGCGGATAAACTACACCATGCATTGCGTGCACGCTTTAAGAAGCAGCTGCCAATATAAATAAATCAAAAACAATATCCATGTAAACCAGTGTGTCAGATCAAACCGCCAGCCGGTCAGTCAGGATGCCTGTGCTCACAGCGAAATAAACACTACCGACTGATGATAAATAAATAACTACGTGTCCGGACATTTATTTACCAAAGTATCACGCACACATTCATCACCCGAGACTTAACAAGCTTGGCTGCACTTTTGCAACGAGTTAAGTCTTTTGAAAAATACATAAATAACTAACTAAATGAATCAAACCCTATGAACTCTTGCATCCGCTTCGGGAACATGATAAAAAAAAAATTTCCCGAGACTGTCCGTGTTAAAAACGGACAAGTTTATTTTTTTTTTCAAGAAAATAATACGATATTAGCGAACGTGCTAATATGCTAAATGCTATTAAGCCCGCTAGCTTAGCAGCGCAGCACATCCCCATACTGAGCTAAACAGCAGCAGCAGCTGGCTGGCTAACACACACACACACACACACACACAGCTAGTCAATAGTTGTAGTTCAACGCTAACATTAGCCTGCTAGCAAAGAGGCGCTCTGGCTGCTAGCGGGCTAGCAAGCTAGGTGGCTAAATTAGTCTGTGTTTTATGACTTCTTCCGACAGATGACTATCGATAATTTATGATGAGAAGCCCAAGCTTCAGTTCACATCGCTCCGCGCACAGAGACTACAGGGAGAATACACACCTCGCTCGCCAACTCCGCGCGCTCTTCAGAGGACGAGTGACTGCGCTGCTGCCCGGTCGCGTTACTAAACAGACGCCATTTTGTTACAATGTTGTAGTTTACATGAATCCGACATGACACTGATTACAACCCAATGGAGCCTCATTAAACCTCGCCTTCTTATCGACGGGTCCTCCCAAGAAACTTTCATATTGGTTAGGAAGGGCAAGTGCCGATCTCTGGTTTGATAACAAAAGTGTCAATCAAGCAGAAAGCGTTCAGCCCCTGGAGAAGTCGATTGGCTCCATGATCCGTCAATAATCACTTGACCCGCCTTTTAAGGTGACCACTATTCCCTGTCTGCGCGTGACATATCAAATGGCACACCTGCAATTCTCCAGCGTGCGTGCACAAAATCCGACGTGAAAACATCACACTTGCTCACGTTATTACTGTTATCATCATCATGATCTATATTTAATCGACCCAATTAATCGATATTGAACTTAAAATCACAACATGTTCGCGTTCTACCTTTAGACAGTCCGCTATTCCGAATCAAACTGAAGGCATCGCCAACAGCAAGACATATTTCCGAAATGTAATGATCATGTAGACTAATTAACCAAATTGTACCCTGTCTGGATGATTTGTATCATGTCTCATCAGGATATATAGCCCACAATGTAGGCTAAACTCTGAAAGACCAGTTTGTCCAGTAGCGCGCGAGCACGCTGCTTTAAACGCTGTCCTTATGCACTATTTTGGACAAGGTTCGAAATAACACTGTAAAAATGCGCAATAAAAAGTGAAAGTCGTACGTTCGCGAGTCGGATCCGTGTTCATATCGGTTCTAATGCTTTCCGATCGTCAAATCAAACGCGCTGAAAGTGCGCGGTGGTGACTGCGCCCCGCATCCAGTCTTAAATCAAACCAAGCACGAGCCTCGAGCTAACGTCCGCGCGCGCTCACTCGACATCGAGCTGCTGAGAATCGGTGCGATCTGGAACATTCCGTCTCTGCGTGTCGACCACTTGATCGCTGCACTCGATCAAGTCACATCACTCACAGCAAGTTGAACGAGCTAAAACATTTATGACTAATTAACAACTCGAAACACAGCTCGGGTATCGCGGAGGTTAAAGCCAGAACGTTTCCGTTACCTCAAGTTGCTCGGCGGTCCGCTCCCGGCGGAAGCACTTCATAAACGGGTTTATTTGAAGCCGAGTAATAAAAACAAATAAATCGCGTAAAGGGGGGTCAATTCAAATCCAGCGGGTCCCGTTTGATCCAGCGAATAAAAAGTGCTGCGGAGGCAGAGGGAACCTGATATAACAACTAATTGAAAGGTTAATCTACATGAGAGTGTGTGGTAAAGTAGTACCGCCCCTTTCTGCACTTCCATCAGCCACAGAGGAGAGAGGACTCGCTGCGAGAGCCATGTGACATCACATCGGTCACTGTAGAAAACAATGTACATTACTGCACATCACACGCGCCATGGCGGAGAGAGAAATGAACAACACTCATGTGGGCAGAAGAGTATAAAAGGCATAAAGAAAACACGGTTAACTTTCAAGGAAGATGTCCATAATCCAAATCATGACATTGCACCATTAAAGAAAGAAAAAAAAACACTGAATGTCTGAGAGAATATAAGAACATGCATATAATTTCAGACAAATATATCAAAGGTGGTCAACTTTTAAGGAATATCCAAATTATGATACCAAGTGGATTAGTGGTCAGTACTGTCGCCTCATGATGTCGGGGTCATGAGCTCGAATCCCACCTCCACCATGTGTGCGTGGTTTCTTTTGGGTACTTCGGTTTCTTCCCCAAGTCCAAAGACTTAAATGTATTCATTGGTATTCCCTAATTGTGTGCAATGTGTGTGGTTGATGTGCCCTGTGATGGCCGGGGTGGTTGCTCGGAGTTCCTCTGAGGCTCCAGGCTGCCCCGTGACCCTGTGTAGGATACGAGGTACAGAAAATGGATGGATGGACGCCAACCTATCACTCACATGCTGCATGCACTCTCAGGAAAAAAAAGGTACTAAACTCTACCTTTCCTTGACATTGGGATGGAACGCTCAAAGGGACACATTTAGTGTGCATCTTTTACCTGGAAAAGTGCATGTAGTGTGTCTTTAACGTGTTACTCAATCTCTCATTCGCTTTCAGTAACCGCTTTACTTTATCTTGGTCAGGGTCATGGTGAATCCGGAGCATATCCCAGAAACACTGGGTGTTGTAACAGGAATGCACCATGGATGGGATGCACACACCATCACACACTCATTTAGGGGAAATTGATCTACTATTTACTTCTGTTTAACAATTCACATACTGGAATATTTTTGGCAGGTGGGAGAAACTTAGTGGAGAACTCTGAGGAAACGCACACAGACGCAAAGGGAAAATGCACAGATAATCCACACACACATCCACAGACATAAACCCAAAATCCAGATTAAAATCAAACCCCGGAGCTGTGATGCAGCAATGCTACCAACTATACCACCACATCACTTATTATATTTTTCTAAAAGTTAATTAAATGTACAATAGTGATCCTTAAGGATTAATTCCATCCATGCATCCATTTTCTATACCGCTTATCCTAGAGATTCACGGGGAACCTGGAGCCTATCCCAGGGAGCATCGGGCACAAGGCGGGTTACACCCTGGATGGGGTGCCAATCCATCGCAGGGCACAATCACATACACATTCATACACTACGGACACTTTGGACATGCCAATTAGCCTACCATGCATGTCTTTGGAGTGGGGGAAGAAACCGGCGTACCCGGAGGAAACCCCCGCAACACGGGGAGAACATGCAAACTCCGCACACAATCCTGGCAGTGTGAGGTGAATGTAAAACATAGTGGTGTAAAAAAAAAGTATTTGCTGATTTCTTCTAGTTTTTCATCTGCTTATTTGTTACACTTAGTTATTACATGTCTTCAAACTAAATATAATACAACACAAATACAACCCAAGTAAACACAAGTAGGCCTTTCAAATAATAATTTCATTTACTGACAAAAAAAAAAGGTTATCTAAAACCAACTGGCCTTGTGTGAAAAAGTATGTAATGGCCCCTTGTTTAATCAATTAACTAAATGACCAGATTAGACTAGACACACCCAGGCTAGATTACTGCCAGCCCTGTTGAATCTAAACATTACTTAAATAGAACCTTTCTATCAATGTGAAGTAGGCTGAAATGTCTCAACAAACAGCACACTATGCCACAATCAAAAAAAATTCTGAAAGAAATATGAGAAAGTTATTGAAATATATCAGTCTGGAAGGCTCTTGGACTCCCCAGTGAGAGCCATTATCTCCACATGGAGAAAACTTGGAACCATGGTGAGTCTTCCGAGAAGTGGCCAGCCTACCAAAATTCCTCCAAGAATGCATCAGAGACTCATCAAAGAAGTCACAAAAGGGTTAGCCATGATAAAATATATATATATATATATATATATATATATATATATATATATATATATATATATATATATATAAGGAACTGCATACTTTGCTCATCTCAGATAAGTTCAGCATTCATGATTCCACCATTGGAAAGAAGCTGGCCAAAAATGGTATCTATAGAAGGGCTGCAAGGTGAAAACCACTGCCAATCAAAAGGGAATTAAAAACCAGTCTCACATTTTCAAAAAAATATACTGATGACCTTAAAGCTTGTTCTATGGAAGGATGAGTCAAAAGTGGCATTACATGCGGCATAAATCTAACACTGCATTCTACAATAAGAACACCATACCAACGGCCAAACATGGTGGTGGTAGTGTGATGGTGTGGGGATGCTTTGCTTCGTCAGTGCCCAAGTGACTTGCCATAACTGATGAAACCATGAATTCTTCTCTCTACCAGAAAATCCAGAAAAAAATAATGTTCGGTCATCAAACAAGTCGACCTCTGAATGCCTAAAAAGAAACACAATTAAGCTTTTTTGACTGGTTCCTGACTTCAACCCCATTGAAATGCTGTGACAAGATGTTAACAGGCAATTCATACTCAAAAGCCCTCCAATGTGACCGAATTAACACAATTCTGCAAAGAAGAGTGGGTCAGAAATGCTCCAGAGCAATGCGAAAGACCGGTCTCTAGTTATCAGATGTGTTTGGTTGAAGATGTTGCTGTTAAAGGTGGCAAACCCAGTTAATATGTTTAGTGATAAGTATTTCATAACTTTTTTCTTTAAATGAATGTTTTGTGGTTTCTCATGTTGTCCTGATCTTATATTGCATGTTGTATGAGGATCTGAAACCACTGCGTGACAAATATGCAAAAATACAGGAAATCGAGATGGGGTAGAGATTGCACTGTACATTTACATTGCCACGTAATAAATAGAATAGAATCTGATGGTACCACCCCTTTTTGACAAACAAAAGAAACTGCTTAGTACTTTATTTCCTGAAAATGTGGCTGAGAGAATAAATGGATACATTTTGAGATAAACATAAAAATGAAAAAAGTAAACATTTAAGTAAGAGGTCCACAATCAATCATGGTACTGTTTTGCAGATCATAGGCTAGAAGCTACTGATACACTCACACTGTACAGTGGTGCTTGAAAGTTTGTGAACGTTTTAGAATTGTCTAAACATCTGCATAAATGTGACCCAAAACATCATCCGATTTTCACCAAAAAGTCCTCAAAGTAGACAAAGAGAACCCAATTAAACAAACGAGAGAAATATATTATACTTGGTCATTTACTTATTGTGGAAAATGATCCAATATTACATATCTTTGAGTGGCAAAAATATGTGAATCTATAGGATTAGCAGTTCATTTAAAGGTGAAAATAGAGTCAGGTGATTTCAGTTAATGGGATGATAAACAGGTGTGAGTGAGTGCCTGGCTTTATTTAAAGAACAGGAATCTATCAACGTTTGATCTTGCTTGTGGAAGTGTATCAGTGCACGAACAAAGGAGATTTCTGAGGCCCTCAGAAAAAGAGTTGTAGATGCTCATCAGGCTGGAAAAGGTTACAAAACCATCTTTAAAGAGTTTGGACTTCACCAATCCACAGTCAGACAGATTGTGTACAAATGGAGGAAATTTAAGAATGTTACCCTCCCCAGGAGTGGTCAACGAACAAAGATCATTCCAAGAGCAAGATGTGTAATAGTCCACAAGGTGACAAATGAACCCAGGGCAATTGCTTAGCGCTTTTTACAATGGTACATTGTCTCAAAGCAGCTTTACAGAAATATCATTTTTACATTTACAAGCGACTTACTAATGAGAGCACATTCACACACCAATGGAAGCAGAGCTGCCATGCAAGGTGCTAGCTTGCCATTGGGGGCAACTTAGGGTTCAGTGTCTTGCCCAAGGACACTTCGGCATGTCGGATCACCCGGGCCGGGATTCGAACCGCCAACCCCACGATTAGTGGATTAGTGGACAACCCGCTCTACCGACTGAGCCACAGCCGCCCTCTTTTAAAGGCCTCTCTCACATTGGCTAATGTTAATGTTCATGAGTCCAGCATCAGGAGAACACTGAACAACAGTGGTGTGCATGACAGGGTTGCGAGGAGAAAGCCAATACTCTTTTAAAAAAAAAATAAAAATAAAAATAAATAAATAAATAATTTTTTTACATTGCTGTCCATCTGCAGTGTGCTAAAGATTATGTGGACAATCCAGAAAGCTATTAGAAAAATGTTTTGTGGATGGATGAGACCAAAATAGAACTTGTGGTTTAATAAGTGTTATGTTTGGAGAAAGTAATACACTGCATTCCAACATAAGAACCCCAATATAAGAATATTCCATCTGTGAAACATGATGGTGGTAGTATCATGGTTTGGGCAAGGCTTGCCGCGATAGTCGTGTTCTCGGTGTTACACGGTGTTCGGTCACACATCAATTATATCACTTGCCAACCGCGGTCCCGCCCCCTCTGTCGTTTAACTTTTTATAATAATAACACTCATTTAGTTCAGTTAGACAACGGATGCAACAGTTAAAAACTGAACACGTCTGTTCAATTTATCAGTCAGAGTCACAGTACTGATCAGATTTCATTTATCACATAACGAGAGTGAGGGGAGCTGACTGACAAGACGATGGCGGAAGATTTGGTTTCAGAAGATCTATGTTTAATATAAGCAAGTTTTGTTGTGTTTTTCATTAATAATAATAATAATAATAATGAATAATGGTACAGGTATTACCGATGTAGTCACAAGTTGGTGGGAAGATTTCCTCACTGTCACATCCCTAGTTTGGGCCTGTTTTGCTGCATATGGGCCAGGATGGCTTGCCATCATTGATAGAACAATGAATTCTGAATTATACCAGGAAAATATCAGGACATCTGTCTGTGAACTGAATCTCAAGAGAAAGTGGGTCAGGAAGCAAGACAACGACCCTAAGCACACAAGTCGTTCTACCAAAGAATGGTTAAAGAAGAATAAAGTTAATGTTTTGGAATGCCAAGTCAAACTCCTGAGCTTAATCCAATAGAAATGTTGTGGAAGAACCTGAAGCAAGAAGTTCATGTGATGAAACCCAACAACATTCCAGAGTTGAAGCTGTTCTGTATTGAGGAATGGGCTAAAATTCCTCCAGCCCGATGTGGAGGACTGATCAACAGTTACCGGAAATGTTTTGGGTCATATTTCTGCAGAAATGTAGCAAATTCTAAAGGGTTCACAAACTTTCAAGCACCACTTTACATATTAATACTTTGAACAAAACACACTTAAAGAAAAAAAAAACTCCACTTCTTTCTTTAAATTTATTTCTTTGACACTTTGACTGATTTCACTTTGGTTACTGGTTTCATCCATTACCCACATTACCCACAATGCTGTTTGACTTTCTGCTGATAGTGGACTCTTACCTCCTTATCTGTATGCTCTGCTCAAACAGATCGAGTTTCAAAGCTTCAGCTTTCATGTGAACACCTCCATCAGCACCATCGTGCTTGTCATCCTGAGTATCTGCTATAAGTCAATATGACTGTTGTATAGCTGCATTGCATTCTGGAACTTTGAGTAAAACGTTCGTTGTCTCCACTACTTCTATGTTGGATTTCCCTATGTGAAGTCTGTGTGCCACACACCTGCTAACTTCTCACATGAATAACCAAAATACAGCATTGATTAATAAATTAGCACCTGAATCACTTAACACATCACAAATATAACAATATACACCAATCAGCCATAATATTAATACCACCTGCCTAATATTCTTAAGTAGGTCCCCACTCCTTGTGCTATCAAAACAGCACTGACCCATCATGCATGGACTCGACAAGAAGGTGTGCTGTGGTATCTAGCACCAAGATGTTAGCAGCAGATACTTTAAGTCCTGTAAGTTGTGATGAGTGGGCCTCCATGGATCATCAGACCAGGCAACCTTCTTCCATTGCTCCATGGTGCAGTTCTGATGCTCACATGCCCATTGTAGGCACTTTCAGTGGTGGACAGGGGTCAGCATGGGCCCTCTGAGCAGTCTGTCGTTACCTGGCCCCATACGCAGCAAGCAGTGATGCATTGTGTGTTCTGACACCTTTCTATCAGAGCCAGCATGAACTTTTTCAGCAATTTGTGCTACAGCGGCTATTCTGTGGGATCGGACAAGACAAGCTAACCTTCGCTCCACACTCACATCAATGAGCCTTAGGTGTCCATGACCTTGGTTCATTGGTTGTCTTTCCTGGACCACTTTTGGTAGGTACTAACCACTGCATACTGGGAACACCGCACAAGACCTGCTGTTTTGGAGATGTTCAGACCCAGTCATCCAGCCATCACAATTTGGCCCTTGTCAAAGTCGCTGTACGTTTGCCCATTTTTCCTGCTTCCAACACGTCAACTTCAACTGTTCACTTGCTAGCGAGATAATCAATGATTTTCACATCACCCGTCAGTAGTTTTAATGTTCCGGTGTTTCAGATTTTTCCTTTCGGTTTGGAGCGGAATATTGACATGATTTTACAACTCCTAAAAGTGTGTCTTGTTCCAGACTTTCAATCAGACAGACTTCTTCTTGTCTTGATGATTCCAAGCATTACCTCATGATTGCGGCATTTGAAAATAATAATAATGCTGACAGACCGCTATTTCCTCTACCTTAACTGAAGATAAATGGAATACCAATTAAAACCTGAGGCATATGGAAAACAGTTACAGTTTGGCAGCAGCCTTCATTAGCTTTCAGCAAAGCTCAATCATGGAGATCTCACACCACGTGTTTGTCTTTGTGTATGTTCTAACTCGAACATGATCCACATTTCGGCAAGTTTGATTTCTTTGTTGCAAGCATTCTGAGCACAGTTATACCTATACAGATTTAATCACGTTTCTTTTGTGTTCATTTTTCCTGCGAGAAAGGAATCAGAATTACTAGAAGGTTCTTTTCAGCATGTGTGATTAAAGGTATTGGCTGCTGTTGGATATCGCAATAAAACACAATTATCTATAACATATAATTAGATCATTGGATTTTACTGCTATGTGGCACCAGCTTGACTCTTTTCCACAACCTCTCACTGAATTAAAGCAATATTTCACTCAAATATATTGAAACTGCAATGAATGAATGGAAGTATCTGCAGGGTTGAATTATGCTAATATGACCACGCTAGCTTTCTAGCTGTTCTTCATTGTTAGCCACAATCATTCAATACGTGATTTCGAGGTGTCTCCTCCTCTCTCTCTTATTTTTTTTCAAATAGAGAATGTAATCTTTACTTAATTGAAACATGTTCTCAAATATGAATCCATAACCTAATAGTCAAACGTTTAGCGTGTCGTTATTGACGTTATACTGCTAATGCACCAGCTGTTTCCCATTCATTTATTTAAAAAAAAAAAAAGAAAATAAATCTGAGCTCTTGATGAACATGAGTCAGAGAATCTGGATTAAAATTAGGCAATTTTTGCTGAATGAGTGTTTTCACTTTTACACAGTGGAGGACTAGAGCAAACAAACACTTTCAGAGGAGGTAATCAGCAACACAATGGTGTCATGGATATGGTGGAAAGTTGAGCAACTTTGAGCAGACAAATTAGAACAGTGAAAATGTTTATGAAATACCTTTTCAATATGATTCAAGATCACTGTTCGAACATGTGCAGACAATACTACTGCCTGGAAATGAAGGAAGTGCAGTGTAGAAATTGTACAAAGTCATATATATATATATATATATATATATAGCCCTCTCTCTCTTCAGCACTTCAGCAACAGCGGTAAAACGGAACACTCATCATTTACTTCTAGGATGTGCTGTGCATGGTTTTTACATTTGACCTAGAGTTATAGGCTCTGTCTGCACACGATGAAAAGTCATCCCAATACTTGGAATTTGTCTTGAAAAAAAACCGGACTACACTTCACAGACAACTTTCTTGGATCTCGAGAACACCCAGCTGCATTGTAAAACAGGCAGACAGATGGAGAGAAAAAAACAAAAACAACAACAACAAGAAAAAAACAACACGTAATGGCGTTTGAGTGGGTGGAGGTGGTGTGTGCAGATGTGCGAATAGAATTTGAAACGACTTCGCCTTCGTTGGGGGTCAAAGTATGTCGATGATATCACAGGTTTCGTTTAAATACACGAACAGTGAGATCAGATGTACCTGGATTTGCAATGAATGGAGTCACCAGCTACACCCAGAGAGGGACAAAGAGACAGCTGGATTTTCAGTTCTCCCTAATGGCCATGAATAGCTGCTACTAATCCCATAACAGATATGACCTAGTGTAGTGTTGCCACTATAATCAAGAGGACAACAGCTCCAACTGCACTATTAGCTAAGCTAAGACTATAGCTAAGAATGTGTAAAACGCACAGAAGACCAAATGTGGAAAGCAAGACTTTCCCAGAAGGAAAACGTTTGTGTCTGTATGGGATTTCTTAACAGTCCTGTGCAGAACCCTTTCCTTATGTTACATTACATTTGGCAGACGCCCTTATCCAAAGCAACTTACATTTATCTCATTTATACAACTGAGGTGTTGAGGGCCTTGCTCAAGAGCCCAACAGTGGCAGCTTGGCAGTGCTGGGATTTGAACTCACAACCTTACAATCAGTAGACCAGCGTCTTAACTGCTGAGCTACCACCTTCCCTTTTCCATCTTCCATATATCAGAGGAAGATGAAAACTCTTAACTACCCAAAGAAACCCCCAACATGACAATATGATCATTTGTCAGCATAATGCTGTGGTTCTTCTCACCCTCTGGAGCTACCCAATTCATCCTGATACTACTACTTCTCAGAGCTTTATGCACGTACTGCTGTATGAATCATCCTACATGGATTCCCCCCAAAAACTGCACTTCACAAAAAGTTTATGCTCAAACCTCACCCATTCTTCACTGAATAATGTCCCTTACATACTGTTGACGTGTACCCAAGAACTGCTGCTGTAATCATAATCACAGATGTAATCATAATCTCAGATCTCTTACACACAATCATCTTATCAACACTTAAAACTGTTTGACTTTATAGTATACGACTGTAGAGGAGTAATGATTTATAATCGCACTATCCGGTGTTACCCAGAAGAGAACGGGTTCCTTTTGGAGTCTGGTTCCTCTCAACTGTTCGTCCTCGTGTCATTCTCAGGGGGTTTTTCTTTGCCGCTAATGCCTCATTACACATCTAACGCTACAGTCAGATTTCTATAAAGCTGCTCAAAAAGCGCTGTAGAAAAGGTGACTTCTACATCTTATAATGTGGATCAGTTCCTATCAGAAAACATACACAGACAAGAAAGTAGCTTGTGATAAAGGCAGTGCATTTTAATTTTTTTCAGTCGTTTTGGTCAGTCAGAGAGACTGTATAGATGTACATGTATCTTCACTACATATACACACACACACATGCAGGTATATTCCTTTTTCATTATTACAAAATTAAAATCAAGCACAAAAGAGACTGGCCTTTAAAAACACTTGATAAAATGAACTGAAATGACCCCATCTGTTCAAAACAAGACATTAAGGCTGTGGTTTTCTGGCAGGTGTTTAAACAAAAACTACGCAATTCTTTCCTGCACAAATAGAGACAAAGTGGTCATTATCATTGCACATGACTTCTGTATAGATTTGAAGCACAGGGAACAGAAAAAAAGTAAAAAATGTTGCTATTTATAGAAACGGTCTGCTGCTTCTGTTGTAAACATTAGATTGTTATTAAGTAAAAGGTTTGGATGATTACATCATTCTATGGGACTGGCTGCTGTGAGGCAGAGGCACAAAAGTCTGAATGCATGAAGGGAAAGAGAGAGAGAACACAGGACCAAAGGAAGAGGGGAAAAAAAAAAAGTCAATTAAACAGTGAGAGGAAGGCATCAGTCTCATAACACGGGGGTGGCAAAGTTCACTTGTCTCTCAGTGGAAGTCTGGCTTCTCTGGAAATGTACAGCCCGAGTGTCTAATGATGACGTTAGCAGCATAGTGTCCAGCACGGATACACTGCTCCAGAGACTTATCCTGCACCAGCTCAGACAGGAAACCTGCATGCACGCACAGAGTGAGAGAGAGTGAGAGCGAGAGAGCAAGAGAGAGAGAGTGTCGGTGTCAGAGAGCTTTATACCATGAAACTGAAAGAAACACAATCTGCTTCAGGAGGGTGGACAATATTAAACATAATTACACACGTCTTTCTACACACGCTTACATGCACACATGTAACAACGAAACTAATCTGATATTGTGATCGGAAATGTGAAATATGTACAAAAGCACAAACATACACGACCCAGTTCAAGTACATCTAGGCAAGTATGTGGTCGGGTATTGACCTTTTTAACCATATGTACTTTTGTGTGTGAAGATGAAATAAATCAGGCTTAGCAGGGGGAAGAAAGGTGCTGGGGAGAGCCGTCCTCAGTGATGTACAGGAGTAAACTCCTCCAGCAGCCCTCAGGCTCTGAGCCCTCCCACCTAGATCTCTACACTCTGCAACGCCACAGAGGCACACTGAAAAACAGCTGGCAAATTCATTTTCCAGCATGGTGGAGCGATGGCCTCCAACCTCTTATTGGTATGGATAAATGAGGTAGAAAAAAAAAGAAAAATCAATATAATGTTCGTGCAAACAAGCTCATAGCTCTATCAGTGTCAGGATTGCATTGGATGAGTTTCAGGAAAGACAAAGAGACAATAAAAGCTTTGTTTATTTATATAAACCTACAGGGACCACAGTGATGTGGCAAGTCCCTGGTTTGATTTTGAGCTAGATGCGTGGGTGGGCAGATGGATTGATTGTGTGTGTGTGTGTGTGTGTGTGTGTGTCTGTGTAGTCGGGTGGATAGATGGTCAGATGGTTGGATGGTGAGTGTATGGGTGAGTTGGCTGGATGAGTGGATATATGGATTGGTGGGTAGAGAGATCGATTTGTGGGTGGGTGGATAAATGGGTGGATAGATGGATGGATTGGTGAGTAGATATGTGGATTGGTGGGTTTTTAGATTTGTGGATGGGCTAGATAAATGGGTGGATTGGTGGGTGGGTAGATGGATAGATTAACAGGTAGATAGGTGGATTGGTGGGTTTATAGATGGATGGGTGGATTGCTGAGTAGGTGGGTTTATAGATGGATTTTTAGATGGGGGGATTGGTGGGAGGATTGGTGAGTGGGTGGGTTTATAGATGGATGGGTGGATTGCTGAGTAGGTGGGTTTATAGATGGGTGGGTTTATAGATGGATTTGTAGATGGGTGGATTGGTGGGAGGATTGCTGAGTAGGTGGGTTTATAGATGGGTGGGTGGATAGACGGATGGGTGGGTGGATAGACGGATGGGTGGGTGTATTGTTGAGTAGGTGGATAGATGAATGGTGGGTGGGTGCTTGATCCACAATGAAAGAATGAATAAATTCAGAAACCTAACGGTGCCGGAGAACCAGAGTTCCAGCCGGCAGTACTTCTGGTTTTGCATGAGGACTAAAACGAGTGGGATGGGTGACTTCAGAGCTCAGGTCAGGTGTAGACATGCACACCGGCTATTTGAAGTCTGAACAGTACACAGTTATTAAGTGAAGCTCACAATGAGTTGAGAAGCTCTATTAGTCCTCCTTGAAAGAAGATCCTTTTTATCCCATAAACAAGGCAGTCTACTGTACTGTTACTGTAGTCTGTATATACAGTGGAATCAAAGCCTTATAAAACTGGCATTATGCTCAAACAAACATAAAAAAGAAAGACAGAAAACACTCGAATTGTCTATAAAAATAATCAAAACAAAAGTATTCAGTGATAATAGATTGTATGTTTGTACCCAGGTGAAAATAGCTAACTAGCTAATATTAGGCTCTTCATTAGACTACGTAATAAAACCAAGTACTAACAAGCACTTTCAGATTTTGTACTCAAAAAGAGAATTTCTTCATAAATGAAAACTGATAAGCTGTATAGATAACAATTCACTGTTGTTTTTTTTTTTTTTTACATAAACCTAAAACTGTTTTATGTATCTAAGATTGCTAGTGAGCCAGCTAACATTAATATAAACTGAAAAGCACTAGATATAAATAAAGTCTATTATTACGATTATTAATAACAAGCTTGCTAGAATTATACGATCATATTTTGTAAACCTGCAGCACGGGTTGCTAGCATGCTATTAGGCAAACTATTGTGTAATGAAATCTGCAAGCCGTATTCACATGCAATTATCTAACATCAGTCTAACTATTTGATTTATGTACTTAAAATGAATAGCATAATTTGCTAATAGGTTATTATTGCGTTAAGTAGTAACCAGGTTTGCTAGCAAGCCCTCATGCTAACAGACTGATGTGATTGTGTAATATATGGAGACCAAGCTACAGGGTGGAAATCTTGGCATGATTAAACCGGGTGAATAATATACATTTCTGTTCAACCCATTTAGATGCCTTTGGTACCATACCTCCCACGAACGCATCTCCAGCTCCATTGGTGTCCACAATGTCTTTCTGGTCAATGTCTATGACGGGGAACGTTTCCACCTTTTTGCCTGTGAGCAAACAGTTTCAGGTTAGGAAATGTTTATACGCAAGCACACCAGACTGATAATAAACTGCTAACACCAATGCAATATCACTAATACTTGTAGCACCTGTATGACAATATAATACAGATATTAGGACAAATTATATATTATATATATACATACACAAACATATACATACACACACATATATAT
>JAFFST010000173.1:96185-103685 GCA_022414735.1 Noturus placidus | reverse complement strand
TGGGGACAGTCTGATTGACAGACAATGAGAACCAGAAAAACAGGCCATTTTCATGAGCCAGAGCCTTGTACCCAAGGAGAGGCGATAGTTTTGCTTGGCAATGCACAAAGCAGAGCGCTTGTACGCTTAAAATAACATTTAGCACAATCCATCTTAGCTCCACATTCAGTTTTAATGATCTTCCCGGTGCTCTGATTCAGACTAAAACCAGTATGTCGGCAGTTCTTAGTACTTCCTCTCTATAAACTTTTTCTTCTTCTTTTCCCTCTCAGTGGCTCTTTGCATACATCCACAGATCCGAACATCGCTGTTTTATTTATGGCATTATCAGCCATTAGAGTGAAATGAGCCTCACTGAGTCAGAGGATATCGCTGTAACTTTGAGGGCTTTGCAGTAAGAGAACACTTCAGCGAGCCTAATCCTTGATGCTGCCTGCCATTTTCGAGTACACTCTGAAAACACCATTAACAGCGAGGCTGGAAGCCAGTGCCAGCAACGTGACTGATTTACCTTTGGAAACGTGGCTGTTTACAGAACTGTGTACTCCGACGTCTTCAATGACACTTCAACAAATGTGTGAACCCTGGCACGTTGACTTGAATTGAAGAGAGAAAAAAAAACGTATAGAAAAACACGGAACGCAAAACGAGCCGGCGTTAGTTTAAGCTTGTGTTTACTCAGCTTATGATAAGCTGAGAATAATTATTTTTACATCCGCGCGACATTGAGCTGTAACTATACACCTAATTGTTCATAGTTGGAGTCAAAGACGACCATTTTGTATGGAAAAATGTACTGCAAACCTGGCAAACAACCAGCAAGAAACCATGATGCAATGGCAGGTATTCAAGATATGTCTGCTCTGCGTGAGCAAGTAGTTTTTCCCTAAACGAGGCAGACGATTGTGTCTTTGATAATTAATTACACAAAAAGCAGATCCTTTTACAATCAGCTAATTAGCAGCAAAACGACTTTGCCTAATTAATGCAGGCGATGAAGCATGCTCACCCGCCTTTCTCCTGAAATGATTAACTAAAGGATCTTACGTGTGAATTAAGTTCGATGTAATTCATGGTCTGTCTGTAATTTCACAATTGAAGCTTCAAATAATTGCTGTGTAGATAAAATAGGTAAGGCCCCTAAGATTAAAACAGCAAAGACAGAGTGCAGTACGACTTCACTCGTGTTATTCTGTGGTTTGTGTGACCAGACAGTGAGTGTATGCTACATGAAATTGCATGTGGTTCTTTCCTCTGTACTTGATCTGACCTGATTCTACTTCCTTCTATGACTCAAAAACAAGAAAGCTGAAAAAAAAGAAAGGAACGTAATAAAAAAATATATATAAATACAAAAAACCCAAAAAGGCCACCGTGCAGTCTCTCAACATCTCGAGGATTAGTGAATAACAAACCTTTGCAGCACATCCTGTGATTTCTATACAAGTTGATGCAATTGTTTCTAGTAATTTAATATTTCAGGAGGGAAAAAAAAAAACAAAATTGGCAGCAGAACAACTGGGCAGTATGAACTCTGCCCTCGTGTACACTCACGCACACACACGCTAGCACATGTGTACAGGCACACACATGCACACACACTTCCCCTTTCTATCATTAATATTGAATGCAACCAATTAACGGGCTGTTACACTCGTAAATAAAATTAGTAATAAAACAAAAAACAACCCCCAAAAAAGGTCAAAACTCTCAGATATTCCTATCCTTGTGGGAATATTTGGACCCCAGAAAGATATAAAAACACACACACACACACACACACACACCCCAGGCATGCTGGAACATGCCTCGTGGAGGTGACTCAACAGGAATAAGAATGATTCTAAGAACCAAAACATTACAACACTCCGGCTAACAGCTAACACCCACAGCAGTCGGCATTCACAATAAAAACAGATTAGGCTCGCAACTCTTGCACAACACAACAGTACCATTACAAGTCAAAACCGTGATGATTTCATGCAAGCGATTGCCAAATGCAAAGACACCTTTAAAAAAAAAAAAAAAAACAAACAAACCCCACAGACAATAAAACCTCAGTGACTAAGGAGGCATCTGAAGTTAATTTGGGGTGCACTGTGGAGCCTGTAAGCTGTAGGGGGAATGAGCTACACGCATTGCCCCTCTTCCATCTTGGTAAACAAGGCTGAACTTGCACATGTGCACGTCCCCCCCGCATTGATGTTTAATGGTGCATGGCGCTCTAGGTGGTTCCCATAACCTCACTTTGTCTTCTACAAGCTGCACCAATTGATATGATAATGGGAGGAGGACATGAGAAACTAGAGGGGCTGAGCTGAAGGACATGCCGCACTCTCTCCGTGGCGTCCATCCACTTGGGTGCCAAATGGTGTCCAGAAGCCTTTCTCCACTCTCAATGGAGACAATGGCAAGAGTTTCAGCGAATGGAGGAAAGAAGCAGATGCTTTGGAGGGGGGAGAAAAAAAAATAAATAAAGCTACCCCCTTTTCCCTAAATCCAGGTTATTAATTGATCCAAGAGGATGTGTTCCAACCAGTTCCTCATGTTCAGTCAATAGACATATGAGCAAAAAAAAAAATATAGAATACTTAATACCATGTCTGTATATGGCATATTGTTTTTAGAGATACATCAGCATTTAATCCAAGTCCTAGTTTGTTAGAAATGTGCAAAACAATACGCCAGTTGTGGCCTTGAGGGGATATAGAGTTCACCACAGGGAAATAAAATGATTATATTGTGAAGATGAATCACTTTGGAACTGTGGGTCTACACAAGTCGTGGCTCAACGTGAATGAGAGCAATTTATTCAAGCACGCGAAAGATAGAGCAAAACTAGGCCAAATACAAACAGAGAGGAGAATTCAGGGGGAAAAAAAAAACCTGTGCTGTAAACACCCCACTGCCTCACACTGCTCTGATTTTCCTCTAACCACCAGTGATGGACATCCTCCTTCATTTCATCAGGCTGGAGGCTACACATCGCATCTTTATTCAAAACAGATTATTGAACTTGGCCATGAGCATGCTGTTTTGGTTAGCCTGGGAGAGTTCCAGGACCAATTTCATGTTAATGTATAACACAAAAGAGGCCATTGGCAGAGCTCTTTAATAGGCATGGCAATTAAAACTTTGCTGCCAAAAGTTGTCTTTGTTGTTCCTGGCTTGTGGTGCGTCCTGTAAACATCGTCTTGTTCACAGGGAGTTCCACAGCTTTTGCGGTTTTACCATTCGTCCTTTTTTTTCTTCTTCTTTACAAACTCAGGCAGAATGTGAAATTAAAAAAATCTAATCAAGGAACCGAAAAAGTGCAACGAAATTACACCTCAGTGGCTGTGAAGTTGTATTAATAGCTCTTCCTTACAGCTGTTTCTTGATAACAGGACCATGCAGCTATGTTCTGTGTGCATGTTTGTGTTTGGTGTGGACCTATTTGGATCAGGATGAACCAACACCCTTCTTCCATAACGGCTCCTGGAACCTGCTCAATAATTGTGTGGAACTGCCTCAAAATTATATAAAAAAAAAAAAAAAGCAATGACAACACGCACGAGAAAATCTGTTTATGACTATAGAACCCGAATAGCAGACGTGGCCATCATAATATTTACAACATTGTTGAGATATGGCAATTTAATGCAATAAAGATTCACATTATCATACGATAAGCAAACCCACACCCAAGGTCATGCGACAATTAGAATTTCTATACCTCAACAACGTATCAGATTGAAGTGCTGTTTAGCTTTACAAGAAGAGACGTATGAAGAAATGTTCAGGACCTATGAGAGCCAAGTAGAAATGTTCACAACTGATTCAATACAAACCTGAGCCATTGAAAAACCGGGAGAGAAATCCACCCCTCACCTACTCCTCCATCAACAAACCAGAGGAAGCTGGAGTCCACTTGCTGTTCGCGAGCTCCAAACGGGTGAGAAAACGATGAGCATGACCAACACGTTTACCAGCTAATAAACAGCCGCACCATGCAGAGACAGACAGGAAATAACTGGCACAAACAATCGGAGGTGTGGGTTGGACAGAGCTTTCAGAGGCCGCTTTGCCCTTTTCAAAGCGAGACATTGATTACTTCCTCTCACTTCCTGGCCATGCTAATCAGTTTGAAGCCAGAGGTGATGTCATGATCAATAGCGGGGAGTGATAGCCCCCTGTGTCCGTCCTTTCACATATAACAGGTAACCAGAAACACACACAGTGTGAATTGTGTGCATGTGGGGTTAATGATCAGCATTCGGAGGCAAGAGTGCGGGAACTGGCCTGTCTAAAAAAATAAATAAATAAATCACAGTAAATGAACACTTAATAAATCAAATATTTTCAGGCAAACAAAGTCGACATTTTATCAATAAAAACGCCTTAGTCAAAGCAAGTCATTCATGCTGTTTATCACATCTTGTTTCTTAACCTCTCTCCCACGCTGTAGGCATATGAAACCCAGACCTCACTCGCTCGCTTTAAACATTCTCTGCTCTTGCTCAGTCGAGTGTGGGTTTATGAGTGCAAAATGACCTTTGCTGAAGGCTTACAGAGGGAGAAAAACAGAGACTGAAATGCTTCTCTGGGGACTTCATTAGGAGCAGGTAAATCACAGCAAACAACTGAGTATTAGACAGATTCCCTAAGAGCAAGTCCAATTCCAAGGTGAGCAACTCTTTAAATGCAACACGGAATCAATAAAGGAAAGGCAAATAAGATTTATATGCTCAGGCTTGTCTTAAATAAGGGATAAAACATCACGGGATGTGCTGTTATAGGACAAATAATCACAAAACACATGGCCACGCGATTCGTCCCAGTGTGAAGCGACGCTATATCGGAACCAGCAATGGAGCTCTTTATCCGTTTAGGAATGGCACGGGTTTTTCCAGTCACTTATAGTTACGTTGAACGTCAAGGAATGTCAGCGAGACACGTTAGTTTCTGTTATCCATTACATTACAACAGCTATAAACATTGTTCTCTCACCAGTCGCTCTTGAAGTTAACGAGACAGAAAAATGCAGCTCGTCATGTGATGAAAAACTTGTTGGAGATTTACCTTGGACACTGGAGGCTCCTTCCAAAAAAACAAAACAAAACCCTAACATCAATAATTACACACTTTTCAAAAATAAAAATCTGTTCATGTGGAGCATCTGCTATACAAGCCCCTGTGGAAGAGCGCATAATAATATAACCCTTGCAGCTATACCGAAAATTACTGGACACCTTCAGACAGATCCGAATCGAGAATTCAACAGAGCTGTTGTGTAAACCTCTATACGATCACAGTGGAAACTACCATGACTTCATATTCCCCTTTTATAGGCCTCGTATCAGGCTGTCAGTTTCACTGGCGGTGATATAAAATGGGTGGTCAGTTACAGGCTGCTGTCATACATTTCCGACATGATACACTATTACTCCTGGATTATTGATAAATCAGTGTCAAAAATGACAGAGTTCCAGAGGACTTACTCGGTGTTTACACTCCAGTGAGCTGATACCTTATCAGACCAGGTTCTACCCTCAGCCGGTTAGCTTCCCTCTTCCTGATTAATGTGTGTGCAGTCTCTGATGCTTGTTTGCTCATGAAAGAGGAAGAACACTACTGTAATATTCCACAAGCTCCCTCCAGCACCATGACACAGCGAAGTCCTTTATCGCTGCAGCAGCCGCTGGATGACCTTGCACACTCGGTCGTCATTAGATCAAAGACTACGGGCTTGGCCATGTTAATTTGAGCCTGTAATAGGTGCGTCAGCAGGGTAAGGCCATGTTCATCAGTGTCACTACGGTGCTTCATTAAGGGCTCGACCCTGGCATCTTTTATTAAGGCAACTAATGTGAAAGAGCGAGAATGGGTCACGCTTTTATGCCAGGAGAGGACGTAGGAGAGAACTTTATACTACAGCACAGCTCTCGCAGCAGTTCCAGCTGTAATGGAAATGACATGTGCGCTAGTTTTAATACGCTATCGTTCCTATTAGAACAGCTCATACATTGGGACTTGTATGGCAGACATGCCAGGTGTAAAAATAATAAACGAATAATAATAATAATAATAATAAATACTGACAAAGGATGTTTTCTTAGTAACAAGAAGCTACCTTGTCTCGTAGACGTTATTCATTAATACGTTTAAAATTGTAATTATTAGAAATGAACTGCGGTTACAAGAAATGATTTTTCCAATAGCAGCATGCTCCATTACATCTCTTTTTGAGTATCACCTCCAGGGGCCCCATCATCTACAGCCTTCTTCATCATCATTAGAACAACTTCATCGTGACATTCAGAGGCTGCAGAATGATCACATCCCCGCGCTGAGAGCAAATTGCAAATGAAATGTTGGGGATCAGACGGCATCCGAGTGCAGCCTCTGGGAGGCTGAGCAAATCTTTAATTCTCTTTTATATTGATGTTTATTGGCGGGGGGCTACGGGGAGCAATAACAATATCCTGCTCTCTTTCTGTCGCCCCGGCTATTTGAACCCACTTATTCTGGGCCCACACCTCGGCTGACATTTATCAAGTTTGCCATTTTTTTTTATGAGCAACACCCTTGTACATGCACTCGCCGTGCTCCTAACATTCATCACACGTTTCATATCGGGTTCACCAGGGGCTGCCACTAACCCCACAGCTTCATATGAAAGGGCTGGGAGAGGCTAGCCCAGGCAGCCATTCATCAGCTGTGTGAAAACTGCCTCCAGGAGGGTCTCTGGTCTAAAGCTCAAACTTAGCTGGAGTCTTTTTCCAGAACAGAAGCGAGAACTGGCAGTTCTGCAGCAGGGAGAGAGAGAGAGAAAAAAAGAAAGAAGAGAAAGAAAAGCAGAGGATTGTCTTGTAGCACTTTCCTCTGATGAGACTTTACAGGAGTAGCAATTGCTTGAGCACCCTTATCAGCCCAGAGGGACTAATGCTATTAGCGTTAGTGTGATAAAGGCAGCGTGGTGGAACCGATACAGACGGCTTTGCAGCTTTACTCTGGTAGCATGTTGTGGAAGTGGTAGAAGGAAAGAGCTACGCTTTCAGCTGCGTTTCAACACCACTTTGATCCTGTAAGGTGGAATTTGGAATGAGATTAGACCCGGAGGCCAACAGCAGCGAGCATAGACACGGCATAAGATTTGAGCTCTCTGGGAAAAACTGGCATCTCTGGTGGTGTTTCGCAGTCAATCAGTCGCATCCAGGTGTGTGAAGATGATCCAGCGTGGTAAAAACTGAAGCCAACAGTAATAGATTTGAGGCAAGAGGACACAGAAAGACAGGCCGTATTGATCGGGGAGAATTAAAACCATTGGATCATCCCGGTGACGTGAAACAGCTTTTCCTCATTACACGTTACAGTATGATAATACAATTCCAATTCATGTACCAGATATATATCCAGATACCACCTTCATGTAAAAGATATACAGTGGTGTGAAAAAGTGTTTGCCCCCTTCCTCATTTCCTGTTCCTTTGCGTGTTTGTCACACTTAAGTGTTTCGGA
>JAFFST010000173.1:53828-92822 GCA_022414735.1 Noturus placidus | reverse complement strand
CGCGTACCAGATACATATCCAGATACCACCTTCGCGTACCAGATACATATCCAGATACCACCTTCGCGTACCAGATACATATCCAGATACCACCTTCTCGTACCAGATACATATGCAGATACCACCTTCACGTACCAGATACATATCCAGATACCACCTTCACGTACCAGATACAGTACATATCCAGATACCACCTTCGCGTACCAGATACATATGCAGATACCACCTTCACGTACCAGATACATATGCAGATACCACCTTCACGTACCAGATACATATCCAGATACCACCTTCACGTACCAGATATATATCCAGATACCACCTTCACGTACCAGATATATATCCAGATACCACCTTCACGTAAAAGATATATATCCAGATACCACCTTCACGTACCAGATATATATCCAGATACCACCTTCATGTACCAGATATATATCCAGATACAACCTTCATGTACCAGATATATATATATATCCAGATACATCATTCATTTACCAGATACAACCTTCATTTACTGTATATATATGTCCACTGGAGTCTTTATAAACACTCAATCCCACTGTCAACACAGCTCAGGCGCTCGATGAATCAAATGACAAAAGAGCAATATAGTGAAATTGTGCTGAACAAATAGGATTCATATAAATCAGGGCCGGTGAGAAAGAGCAGTCGGTGTACCAGGTGCAGAAGAAGAAGAGCAGAAAGTGCTCACACACCAACCCCCCCACCTCTTCCACCAAACCCACCACCTTGCTTTGAACCGTAAACCCCGCTGGCTTAATCAACTACAACTGTGATGCTTTCTCTACTATTCAGTTAAACTTATCAACTCGGCTGAAACCAACCCCCACCACTCAGTTACCATAGCAATGTCCCAGACTGCTCCAACCCTCCGGATTCGAAATTCTGCATCTGAGAGATAGGAGGTCACTGCCAAGGGTGAATTCATTTCACACAGTGCAACAGCGAAGGCCGCCAGAGAGAACAGTGCACTATTCTGAAGATGACCTTGTTTGGGGCTATTCACAAATGTTTACAGAGGAAATCCATCAACATCATGACTACTGTAAATGAGTAAATGGGTAAAAAAAAAATAATAAAAAAAAATTATATATATATATATATATTTTATCGATTCTGATGAAAGGATTCTTGAATATGTACTTAATCATGGCTCAATACCAGAGTCTGTGAAGGTTAACAGTACATACCTTTGGCCATTACGGTGCCCTCCTTGCCTTGGGTAAAGACCACAATTCTCTGCCTTTTCTTGTTCTCCTTGGGTAAGCGTTGGATCTTCCTGGCAATCTCCTCAATGTCCTCTGTCTGGGAAAAAAATAAGTAAATAAACACCCCCCCCCCCCCCCCCCCCCCAATCACTTCAGGCACATTAAGTACAGAAACACACCAATACGCATCTAAATTAGGAAATATACATGGAAGAATATATGACATTAATTTCAGTAACACATTGCCATACAAACTACTTTTTACACATTGTAGTAATACTTGTTAAAATTATTATCAGAACTGCTGTAATTACTAATTTAATACTGGGACTGTTAGACCAGTGGTTAAGGAGCTGACTATGACTGGCATGGGGTGAGTTTGAAACATGGTAACAGGCCTTGATTGCACATTTCCCAAACTTAATCCATATTTCAGGTCAGAACAATATTCCACGTTTAACTCAATCATTCAATAAATGAGTAAACCTTTCTAAAATAAAAGCAAATGAGAAAATGGAGAGAGTGAGTAGACCTTTAAAAAGGAAAAGGTATTTCTGTGTGTGTGTGTTTGTGAGGGACGTTTAGGGAACTGGGTGAGATCATCTGCATTTCCTAATCCTCACACCTCCCAGCTGGCACTGGACAGAAGGAGCTGAGGGGGGAGGGGGGTTTGAGAGCTGGTGGCTTTCATGCTCTTCTTTCACACACACACACACACACACACACACACACACACACACACACACACACACACACAAAGCCCCAGTCAGAGGGTCTGAAGAAGTAAGGCCTTGCCAAAGCTCAGAGTCTGTCACATGTCCACTCGTGCCCGTGCCAGGAGCAGAGAGGAGAAGCTGCTTGGCCATGGCAGCCAGCAGGCCCTGACAGTTTTGTTAAATGGAGGAGTGTGTGTGGTTTCCCAGGCAGAACCAGCTGCTTCCACACCTCTACAACACTCTCTTGCACCTACGGAAAAACACTCAGCTTTCTCCAAAGCCTGGCCAACCTTAATTAGCATGCTAAAGACCAGACTCAATCAACCTACTGCAGTGCTGCCGAACCCGTCGACGCTCACGCTGGATATTGCCACTACACAAACAAATAACAGTTATTGAATTCAGTATGGGTCCACCAAGGGGGTAGTTATTTGTTTCAGAAGTGGTGGGGGGGATAATATGAAGTGGGAAAAGGGGGCAAACCTTGGATCTTTAAAAGTGGGAAGGACATGTCCCTCCTGTCGCACAGAGACAATTACGCTCATGAGGTCCGCCTGGATAATTAACGTTATTTCACTCTTTGATCTTGCCAGCCGAGGTTAGCAACTAAAGGTAAAGTGGTTTTAATGGCAACTAATCCAACAGAAATGATTTAATGAACTGTCAAACACGAGCCTCGGCATAAGTGACAAACCACATGAATTGAAAGATTTTCCTGGGTGTAAAGTGCCTTCATAAATATGGATGGAATCATTAACAGAGGCTGCTTTGGGGAAGGTTAACACGGTGCTCCGATTAGGACTGGCACCCCTGTATAGACGATCTGAAACCGAGTAGATGATCAGAACTACTGTAGAGACGTTTACACTAGACAGAACAAACCGAAGGCAAGAGTCATGCTGCGGGTTTCATTTGGTAGAAATTTTTAAAATAGTTTTATTATTATTTTTTTTACCAGTTCCACAGGCTCAATAAAAAAAAAGTTTTAAAAAGAGCTTTAAAGCATCAGCTGACTTTACACAATAAATGTGTCACTAGCTGTAGGTCTACAGGGTTCTGCTGACTGGTTCAATCTCAAACTTGGAAATAATAACTCCATCAAAATGAGATATCAGGTGGAATCTATAGGCGCACACACACACACACACACACACACACACACACACCCCAGTAGAGTGGTAAATGCTGGCGACTTATTCAGGCGGAGACTCGAAACTGCTACTATTCGACACAAGCTTCGAACTTCGCCGGCTCCGCAGGGTTGGCAAGCACAGATTAAATGTCCGACAGGCCTGGATAAGATTACTCATTCATTTTTCACTCCCTTTTCTTGGCCCCACCAATACAATGCAAATCAGAAATGCAACTCGATGTCCAACAGCTCTTTCCTGAAGAGAGAGAAAAGACCAGGGGTGTTTCATTACACACACAGGGGAGCCTGCGTGAGAGAGAGCAAAGGATTTGATCGTAGAGCCACTCACTGAGCTTGTAAAAGCAGAGAGGTCTGTTATATGTATTCAGGCTGAGGCAGTGAAAAACAGATGTTTTGTAAGAATCGCTAGCCTGAGCTGCATAAAGGCGTCCGTTAAGAGTTCGCTGCTACCACCACTTTTTATGTGCATTCGTCCAACATCCAAATGTCTTTTCTTTTCCCCCTCCACTCCCAGTCTTTAACACCACTTGACGAACGTGCGAGTGTGATTGAAAAAAGCAAGGCTTTAATTAGCAAGGCCGAAACATTTCTGTCACGCTCCCGAGCAATCCCGTCTAAAGATCTCGATTCATTTGGCGAGTGGCGCAGTGTTTTTTAATGGAAAGGAGGAGCGGAGATGGTGTAGGTGATGACTGTTTGCATTTTTCCTTCCCACCTTGCCTTCAGACACTTATCTCTGCACAGTGCCGGCGTGAATGCACAGCATACGCCTGAGGGACTGAGAAAAGCTCCGACGTCTGTTCGCTTTGATCTGAATATCAGCTGTCGGAGCTCCTCTCGTAATTAACCCATCAAGGCGCAGTGCAAACCGGATCTTCCAGACCAGCGTGAGAAAAAGGAAGTGGGAGTGGAGAGCTTCCCAGGCAAACCTTTCTCCGAAGACAGGTGGCTGGTGGATACGCTAAGGGAGTACGGATTGGCTGCTTGGGGAAAGAGGACCCCCCTCCGTGCTGCTGTTTTCCTACTGATACAGGCTCTCGCAAATTAAATATGGTGTGGGCTTTAGAAATTATTTCCCCAAACACAGGCAATAATCAGCCCCGAAGAGGTTTAAGGTTCCAGGGCCTGTGGAAGAAGAGTAGGTGGTTGGCTTTGAAGTGGAGAGGAGTAAGACTGCAACGGCTTGCAGGATTTCGCCAAGCCAATTTGTCACTGAGGCCGAATTTAAAACTAGCCAGTGTCACATCCAAGGCCCAAGAGTGCAGTAAAAAAAAAAAAAACAAAAAAAAAAAACAACCCACACACACACTGATCAAGACTGCACTCATCACCTCGCTCCGTTTCCGTATTGTTCCGACAAGGCGAGATTAGCAGGGGCTTTTGTGCTTCTCTACATTTCGATGCGGTGCAACAATTTCCTCGACACATGGCCAGACTCGAGCAGCCCATCTCCACTCCCTATCCGCACAGCCTTGGCAAAGTCTCGCACATATGATCATATCCATTCAGCTTTCTACCCCGCCCAATAGGTTTCTATTCATGAAAACAAGGAGGTGGCTGGGCAAAACGTCAACCACAAAAACATTCAGCATGACTTAATTATGCTTATCCATATCCAGTAGTATACACCACTATTCAGTGGTTTCTCTCAGTTAATAAAAACCCTTAAAAATGTGGTCAGTGATAATCACCTCATTTAATAATCATGAAAGGAATGATAATACAAATTAGGGAGAAAAAAAAGGGGGGGGGGGAACGAGGAATATCCAGCTCGATTCTGTATCCATATTAAAGCTAATAAAAACGACTCCTCCGCTGTAACTGTCGAAGGAACAGCATCCAACAGAACGTTCAATTAGCCTGCGGCGGATTCAACATCTAATGCTATTTAAGCACAACAGATGAGGATCGGATCACAGTGTGCGCCTGGTCTAATGACGGTTCAATACAGGAGAAACATAACATGCTCTTATCTACCTTCTTGAGATGTAAATTGATTTACCAAGCCTCCATCTTTGAGCAACAGGGATTAGACAGAAGCGGAACACGTGCGTTTGATTTTTTTCACTTGTTTTAGACTCTGGGATTTCATCCTCATTTCTCACAATTGACCTGGCCACTGCGGAGGATGCTGGAAACACCTCGGGGAAGAGCTGGATCTCGCAGATGCGAATCTGTGGAGAGGCTGTGTTTTCAAATGTACTGTAGCACTGCAGCGGATGTTACAAGGACTATAGGCGGCACGTTGCGTCGCGGTTTAAGAGAAGAAGGGAAATGCACTGGGAACTGAAGCACAAAGAGTCAATCTGGTGGTGTCGGCGTGCACGCTCCTTAGCCATTTGCCTGACTAGCTGCTGTGGAAAAGCAACTGATGTGTGGAGACGTCTCAGAAAGCCAAAATTCATTTGGGAGGGGGGAGGGAGGGGGGATACTAGTTGAGAGAAATGTATTCTACGTGCATGTATTTCTCCTTGTCCGATTTCTGATGTGGATTCGCAAGAAAAAAAAGTAGCTTGTGAGGCGTTTTTTTCCCCTCTCATGAGCCCTAAATCAAATTGACGTGCATGACATCAGTGAAGAGGTACTCACAGTGTGTGACAGTGCTTGCCATTTATATATTTACTGTGTGCAATGCGAGCCCTCACCATCCCCTCCCCCCTTCTTTCTCTCGCTCTGGCTCACCAACCCTTCCTCGCCTCTTTCTCTCTCTCTCTCTCTCTCTCTCTCTCTCGCCCTCAGCCTTTTCCCCTGTATCTCTCTCTCTCTCTCTCTCTCTCCCCCCAACTGACTCTGCTGCTCTGCATTCCAGTCACGTCGATCGCACCTTGAGTGATCCTGGTGAAGACAATTATTCATACCGAGAAGAAACACATTCGGGCGGATAGCTCTGCGCTTGAAAAAGAGATAAGCCACTTCAATTATTTAAGCATATCGTTCTTAAACTCACATTTACTTTCCGTATGAATTTGCATTTTACGAGCCCAGGACAGGGCCGACACCGCCTTCCCCGTCCCATCCTCTTGTGAATCCAGTAGGACGTTAACGTTATCTGCGCTCACCTATTCACTCTCTCATAACTCTTAATATTCCAACATGTAATGCATTAACACAAACGATCACTCCGTTTACATATTTGCCTGAGAAGTGATCCAGTATTTATGAACAGCGGGAGTTGGAGGTGGTGATGATGGTGGGGGTTAGTATGATGGGATGACAGCGCTGCATAATTGAGGATAATACCACAGCTGAGCAGTGAATCCTTATAGCCTAATGAAGCTAACAAGGTGGGCTCCTTAACAAAGCCACCTGCCAATCGCAGCCTGTGCTCAGCCTGCCCCTCAGGACTTCTCCCTCTCTTCCCAAGAGCCTTTTCAAAATTCAATAAATAACATCTGTAGGCGATGTTGGGTGCAGGCCTGGGAGGAATGCGTCATAACAGAAAAGGAGACAGAGGGGAGAGGTGTGTGTGTATATGAGGGAGCGGTGGAGAGAATGTGTATGTGTGTGTCTGTGAGAGAGGGAGCAGAGGAGAGAATGTGTGCGAGTGTGAGGGAATAGAGGAGAGAATGTGTGTGGATATATGTGCATATGTGTGTGTGAGAGAGTAAGAGAGTGAGAGAGAGCAAAAGAGAGAGAGAGAGAGCGGCAGCGCTGGCTGAACAAAGAAACCATGACGACTGCCAGGTTGCTATGGCGACTACTGTGAGGGGGCCAAGGGAGTATAATAGCGCATCAATCACTGTCCGAAAAAGAACTTCATTATCAGCTGAAAAATAATCCTTTAGGATGTGTTTAGTGCGTACGAGCTGATGTCCACTCACCTCGAAGCCCTGTTCGCGCGCGAACGTGGCAGCTTCCTGAAAAACAACACACACACACACACGCACACAAACAAACAAACACAAAGACACACACACTTAATTACACACCGCCGCAGCGATAGCATTTCACTTAGCCCACACACTCCCGTCTCCAAAGCCCGCTTCCCTCGTCATATTGTCTCGGTACGCTGTTCAAATTTTCCACCCTCATAAGAAAAGAAAGGCATGTCGAATAAAGATCCAATTTCAAAATGCTCTACTGTCTTTACATAAGCAGCAATACCACTGCGTTAAAAAGAAGGGGAAAAAAAAGCAGCACAGTGGACACACACAAAATAAATAAATAACTAAAATTCTGCAACCTAAATGCAGAGCTTGGATTAAAGCGTCTGCCGAATGAATAAATGAAAATGTAACTAAGCGTTCAGGAGATCACAAGTGGCATCTGAAAGAAGGATATTCGCACTTGATCCCGAACAATAAAAGCAATAAGGCAGCGCTGTGATGTGATGGCGAAATAAAGCCAATTACGTGTGTGCTAGGTCATGCCCTTTGCTTGGCAGCATGACCCCAGGGAGCAGTTGGAACATCGTGGCTCTTTAAAGGATGGAGAGGTGGGGGATCCAGCTACATGGCTGGGAGGGCTGAGGGTCCCAGCAGGGCTACACACAGTCTGTCTGTCACCAACGCTGGATAATAAACACAAGACGGGTCCATTAATCTAGTCCCCCCACACACGCACACATCTGACACATGTATAGAGAATAAGGAAAGGCTACACGGCTCCATCTAAGACGGGAACAAAATCCTCCAAGCGCTACGTAAACAATATGCTTGTGTGACATTTAGTTGTTTGTGTTTGGTTCAAGTCCCAGGCTTCAACAGTCTTTTCAGGTTTCCGTGGCTGCACGTGTGTGCCTATTTACGTGTGCACTGAACGTGTGTGTGGCTCAGAGGTTAAACGCATCAAGGTTAGGGCTACAATTTGCACCAATCCTAAAAATGAGAAAATCCTAAATCCCTGCAGAAAAGCGTCCAGGATTCATGGCACCAATTACAGCTCAACGATCTGATACAGCAGCCAACAGGCAGCCAAGGTGAACCACACTTTTATGGAGAGTGATTAAACGGTATTATTTCAAGATTCACTCCTGGAATTAAGCAGCAATTCGGCCGCATTTGCAAAATCAAAATGGATACTCTTCACCGGTCGAGACGTCCGTGCAGTGCTACATGTGCCTTAAGCGTTACGAGGCCCATCATTATTTAACTACAAGGACAAAAGGGCAAATCGGTGATGAAACCGTGAGAGCATTCTTCATGCACATGCACCCTCACTGAGAGTGTCATAAGCGGAAATAAAACAATGCTGCTTTCCCCCGTTCGGAAAGCCGTGCTGATTATTTGCATCCACAATGAAACTTCTCGAAGTTTGACTTCTTTTCCTTTAAACGAGTTGCACACATTGGTGAAAAGGGAATGAAAACAAACAAAAAAAAAAACGCTTACGAGACCTTCTCCACCCACTATAATTTATGGCTCATGGGAAAGGTCTGGAAAGAAGGCAAAGAACAAAGACGTGCGGAGCCGGAGCCAGAGAGAGAGACAGAGTGATTTAATGAGGAATGATAGCTAAGGGAGTGCGTCTGTAGCCACTGAACAGAATAAACTAGCATTAAGCGGACAGGGTTAGGCCACTTTGACAACCGTCCAGGCCTGATATGGGGCTCTGAAAGTGCCAGAAGGCTGAAGACACCCAGATACCCATCGTGTTCACTCAATCAAGTGCTTCGCATAAAACAAACAAACAACAAAAAGGAAAAAAAATGAAATGGCTGAAAGGGTTTACACGGAAGAAGGAGCGGTTTTCGGCCAGGCAGGTTTGCGGGTTCAGGCTTAGCTAGAGCACTTATGCTTGGCAAGATCTGAGCGCAAGTGCAAGCCAGTTCAACCAAACCCAGGATTTTCAAAGCCAAAAGGGAGAGGACTCATCTCTCAAATCATCAGCTAGCTGCGAAACAAACTAGCCGAGAGGGGCACGGTCGGACAAACGCGCTCCTGAGATTTTATTTCTCACTTTGTTATGGGCTGGATTACGGCAAACACTGATGCAGCAGCCAAACAATAGTGGCATTGTAGGATACAGATGAGGGCGATTGAGGTGTAATTTCATAATCGCAGCCTGAGAGTCGCACACACAACGATTCGAGTCATTGAAGGGCCACGGGCCTTTAGAGGAGGCCGGCAGATGGATATCAATAAAGTAATCTGGGCAGGGGAAAAGAAAGATTAGGGGAAGAAAGCGAGCACTGCTGAGGTGTTAAGGTACTCCCCTGAGAATGCAGCAGGCCAAGTGGAGCGTGACGGGCGACAAACAACAGCGAGCGAGAGAAAGAGAGAGAGCAGGAGAGAGAGCGAGAGAGATGTTTGCTGCAAAGAGCTTTTCACGAGAAATTTATTTAAACCCTCTAATCCTTTATTTACCACTGCCTCCTGCAATTACCACTTAAGACAAGCTTGCTAGTGGACCTTGTCGTCCATGCCTTATGTAAATCACGACGTAAAACAAGAACACTGGCACTAACAAAGCGTTAAATGGGACCAGATCAATGGCTAATCAAATGAACACAACCCTCCGTGACAACCTGAAACCACTAACGGTGCATTCGGTCTCATTTCCACACACCGGCCTCTTTCATTACAGCCGCTTAATGTATCGTACTGTACAACCCCTGAAGGTGCTCGAGTGTTTGTTAACGCTCATTTGGGATCGGCTCCTGGCGGATGTTGTGTTTTTGATGTGGTTATAAAATGGCAGGTAGCCAGTCAGACTGTAAGCTGCAGAGAGAAGCAGCACTCGATTTTCGCTGTGGTTCTCTGTGGTCGAACCGCTTCACTCCACTCCCTCCGCCGTGTGCAAAACTAGCGTGTGACACAGTTCGAAGAGAAAGGAAATATCCACAGGGCAAGCTCTTAAAGGAAACGCTCTGTGCAGGCAAGGCAGCCGCAATAATGAGGTCATCAAAACATCCTGGCTGCATGAAATGCGTGTGAAGTGGGGAGTGTCCACTTCAAAAAAACAACAACAAACAAAACAACAACAACAACAACAAAAAAGAAGAAAAACATCCTTGGCCCTTTACCTAGCGGTCATTTTGAGATGTTAATTCTACTTTCTATTTTTTTAAGGATAAAAAGACTGGAGGACTCATGGAAAAGGAAAAAAAAAAAAAGAAAAGAAAAGAAAAAAAAAGGTGTTTCCCCTTGATCTCCTTCCCCTCATTTTGGTTCCACTTGCAGTGTACTGGCAACATGTGAAAACTCAGTCTGGGGATTGAGCGGAGCACTTCAAACGCGCCTTTGTTAAACAATGCATGAGAAGCAATTGCTCGGCGTAATGATATCATTACCAGAATCACGGCCGCTGACTGCTGTCTCTCCTGTCCTGTATGCTGGAGAAGAGATGAGAGTGTGAGGGAAAACATTTCCACTTCAGCACATGTGACATCGCTCTCAATGACAGCCTTATTACCGCACCGGAGTATGTTCTGATCACTTTCAAAGCCTGCCATTGTGCCTGAGCCCATCACGGAAATGTACGTTTGCATGTAAACAAGTTTGCGGGCTCCAGACTCCAGCTGCGGCTCTGGCGTGATAAATAAACCGGCTAATGGCTGTGTGTAAATATAGTGGGGCTTAAATGCACATATTCACGAGCAAGCGTGCCGAGCTGCATTCCAGTCAAACGCACACATGCACACACAGCTAGGCAAGATGCAACACAGGTAAACGTAACACTTTCGTGTGTGAGACCTCAAAAACTGTTGGGCTAGCAAGACAATTTTTACCACATGATGTCTCTTTTCAAGGGAAGCTACTGGAAGTATACAAGGAACCATTTACCTCAGGGTTACAGAGCATTATATTGATAAAAAGGGAAGATTATCAATTTAACATGCTCACAGAAACACTTTGCTAAAGGGTCTGTCGAACAATTAATGGATAAAGGAAAGCAGAGGAACACTTATAAAATAAATAAATAAATAAATAAATAAATAAATAAATAAATAAATAAATAAATAAAGTTATTTAACTAGAGGAAGATGGCGGCAGAGGAACTATGGAAGAAGATGGAAGAACTATGTCGTTGCAGTTGTTGGAAGTACATAACCAAATGTTAGAAAGCAAGGAATAAGGAGAATGTCGCATGCTGGTGAAACATATACGATACTTGCAATGAATCAGCTTGGACACACTTTGTTTGGAACGATCATTCACAGGCTTGCTTGCATGGTGTGTTCGTCTACAGAGTTCGCTCAGCTGCCACGTGAAAGACACAGCGAGCGAAGCCTCCACAGAATGTCCATTTTCTCCCCCACTATTGTTCATGGAAGCCAGGCGGAAGAACGGGTGGACACAGAACGCATCATTGCGAGAACCGAGTTGTGCTGTGTGCTTCCTGTTGCGCAATGGACCGTCCCAGCACATTTCAAGTAGTGGGACAGGGTCCTCATCTCCTCAGTGCTCACTAAGTAACATGTTTTAGCTGGTTAATAGATTTACTGTAAACTGGCTGATTAATTAAAAGTTAATGACGCATGTTTTAATGTAGTAAGACCTCACGTTCACTAAAACAAGTTTACTGTTACCTCAGGAGGGAAGCTAGCATTTAATTAAAATACCTCTGAGGGATAAATTTGACTAACAACCTCATGTACAACCCAAATGCCGAAAAAGTTGGGACAGTATGGAAAACGCTAAAAACAAACAAAATTGTCATTTGAAAATTCATTTCATCCTGTACTATATTGAAAACGCATTAACACCACATTATTAACACGATTTGATGGTTTACCATGTTAATTTAATTTCTTTTTGAAAATATACACTGATTTCAAATCTGATGACTGCAACACACTCCAAAAAAGTTGGGACAGTCGACTGTCTACCACTGTGCAACATCACCTTTTCTTTTCATAACACTTAAGTGTTTGGGATTGAAGACACCAGTTGGTTAAGTTTAGCAAGTGAAATTTTCCCTCATTCATTTATTATTAATTTCTTCAGCTGTGCAACTGTACGGGGCTTCGTTGCCTTATTTCGCACTTCATAATGCGCCACACATTCTCAATCAGAGACAGGTCAGGACTGCAGGTAGGCCATGCTAGCAACCGAACTCTCTGCTTACGCAACCATGCGCTTGTAATCTGGGCAGAATGTGGTTTGGTGTTGTCCTGCTCTGGATGGCAGCATCTTTATGCATTAATGTTGCCCTCAGAGATTTGCAAGTAACCCATGCCATTAGCACTAACACACCTCCATACCATGACAGACGCTGGCTTTTAGACCTGATGCTCGTAACAGCTTGGATGGTCCTTTTCCTCTTTGACCCGGAGAACATGGCGGCTGATTTGTCCAAAAACTATTTGAAATGTCGTCGGACCACAAAACATGATTCCACTGTGCTATTGTCCATCTCAGATGAGACCGAGCCCAGAGATGTCGACGATGCTTCATGGATGTATGGCGTCTGCTTGTATGGCGCAAGCCTTAGCTTGCATCTGTGGATGCAGCAGCAAATGGTGTTGACTGACAAATGTTTACCAAAGTATTCCAGAGCTCATGTCAGGATATCCATTACAGACTCATGACGGTTTTTAAGACAGTGACGTCTGAGGGATCGGAGATCACATGCATTCAGAAGTGGTTTTCGGCCTTGCCCTTTACGTGCAGTGGTTTGACCGGATTCCTTGAATCTTTTAATTACATTGTGCACTGTAGAAGGTGAAATGCCCAAAACCCTACTGATTTGTCTTTGGGGAATGTTGTTCTTAAAGTGTTGGATTATTCGCTGATGCATCTGTTGGAAGATTGGCGAGCCTCGACTCATCCTTGCTCTTGAAGGACTAGGGCTTTTTTGGAGGCTCCTTATATACTATGATTAGATGATTGCTTCACCTGTTTCACATCACCTTCTTATTTCAACTCATCACATCACTATTAGTCCTAAATTGCCCTGTCCCAAGTTTTTTGGAATGTGCTGCATGCACCAGTTTCAAAATAAACATTTACCTTCAAGAATCTATGCAGTTGATTACGTAAAACATCAAAAACCTTGTTTTTGTACATTTTTTGTCAAATTTTTATCAAAGTACATTTACAAATATCACTCCTCCTTTGGTTTTATTGGCATTTTTCATACTGTCCCAAGTTTTTTTTTTTGAGTTGTATACCTCAATCTAAATCATACATCAAAATGACTCTTTTTAGATACATTTTTTGATTTAATTAGATTATTTTCGTTTAAAAGATGTTAAAACTGCAAATATGGGTCAGGCTTCGTCGAGATCAAGAACACATCCAAGTAATTTCAAGCATCCCTGGTACTTGCATTCTTGAGTATTGGAATTGAACTTCGGCGGGGGATGATGACGTAGAACGAGTTTCACAAGTATGCGAGATCGCATAAGAACGCATACGGAGAAAAATCATCTCTGTAGGAAGTATACTGAGGCCTGCCTTACTTCTAAAGTACATGACTGCAGCTGCTGATCCTTCTCCCATACGATCTCCACTGTCCACTCTCAGACACGAGCAAGACGCAAATTAGGGGTCGAATGAAGTTTTATTCGAATTTATTGTGAACAACCACAAAATATAATTCATTTCTGCTCGTTATTTTAACCATACTCTCTTCTGAAAACCATACCATTCTCTCTTCTGTCCTTTCTACAGTTAAGGATTAGAAGCTTTCAGAGTGCTTCTACTTGGAAACTCTCACTGAAACATAAGTACAGTGCTGTAAATGAAGAAGCCTTAAGGGATTTTAGACTCTAACACCCCACCCCCCTCCCCCAACTCTAGGAGTGTTTGACATCCCTACAAACAAAGCCTTCTAAATATGGAGGAAATAAATAAAAATGTTCATGTCATAATTTTAACTAGGGGGAAGAAAAAACCTCAACAACTTCAATTTCCTGTTCTCCCTGTAACACCATCTTTTGTTTGTTCTGACAGATTTTTGGATTCGACAGATATTTCTAAGCACACATAGCTTCAGGTAGTTTCTTCTCTATTACGTTGCCTACAAGTAACTCATGGGTGTTCAAAAAAAATAAAAAAGGACCTTCAGCTGCTTGGTTTTTGTTAATTCTCTGGTCATGTATGACAGGTGAGTGCAGCAGCAGAGCCAGACAAGCATTGGGAATGATTATCTCATTAGAGAAATGACAGGTACTTCCCTGGAGACGCATCAGTCCTCCAGTTGTTCCATGACATGAGATACGGGTGACAGCATGGACATGTGACTGTGTGTTTGTTCAAATGTGCATGACTCTGTGTGTGTGTGTGTGTGTGTGTGTGTGTGTGTGTGTGTAAGTACAATATTGTACATCCCAGGAATATGGCTGATAATTATAGTAACCATGAAAACACTAAATAAAAAAAGAAGGAAGGAAGGAAAGAAGTAGTCTATATTTGTGGCATATACATTACAACACAGTGAAATGTGTTTTTCGCATATCCCAGCTTGATAGGAATTTGGGGTAAGAGCACAGGGACAGCTATGATACAGCACCCCTGGAGCAGACAGGGTTAAGGGCCTTGCTCAAGGGCCCAATAGTGGCAGCTTGGTGGTACTGGGGCTTGCGAATTACCGTAAATACTAGATGACTAACTAATACCAACTCGGAGCTGTTCATGTCCTTGAACTTGTGTTTTTATACACCAAAACAAATGCGTTTGATTATGATGTCGCCAACTGCAAAATACATCATTACAGTATTAAATCTCATATTAATGCTATTGCTAAATATTGAAGAACACAAAGTGCATCAGGAAACAATGTGTTGGTGTAATCCTAAACATCTCAAACTCTGTGCTAGCTTCATTAAACTACAACCCCAATTCCAAAAAAATTGGGGCGCTACGTAAAATGTAAACAGAATGCAATGATTTGCAAATCTCAAACCCCATGTGTTATTCACAGTAGAACATTGAAAACATCAAATGTTTAAACTAAGGAAATGTACCAATTTAAGAAAAAAAATGTAAATAGGTAATTTTCAATTTGATGGCCGCAACACGTCTATAAAATATAAATAAATGTTGGGACAGGACAACAGAAGGCTGGAAAAGTAAGTGTTGCTAAAAAGAAATATCTGGAGGTTAATTGGCATTAGGTCTGCAACATGATTGGGTATAAAAAGAGAATCTTAGGGTTTTTCAGAAGTTTTAATTAACCTAATAATTTGCAAAATGTTCCTCCAGCTGTTTCTTTTTAGTAAGAAACTTTACTTACAATTCCAGCTTTTGTTTCCCCGTCCAAACTTTTTTGAGACATGTTGCTGCCATCAAATTAAAACTTCATTAAAATGGCACATTTCCTCAGTTTAAACATTTGATATGTTTTCTATGTTCTATTGTGAATAAAATATGGGTTTGTAAGATTTGCAAAGCATTGCATTCTGTTTTCATTTACATTTTACACAGCGTCCCGACTTTTTTGGAACTGCCGTTGTATATTCTACGTTTTATTCTTGATATTGTATGATTATTCTTGCGTTCTTGCAGCGTTCAGGCAGTACAAGTCGGAGCTCTCTTAAAATTCCTAGTGAACGCTTTTCACAAGTCGTAATCTCCTAATTACGACATGTGCTGAACGCAGCTTTGAAGCCCCAGAAGTTAATAGAAATAAAATGCAAACGTATTAGGTCTCCTAGTCTGAACTGAAAATAGAAAACAGCAATAATCACAATCAGCCACCATTCCACGACTCTGCCAATCCGATGGGACGGACAGCAAGTGTACAGTCCCCCACGAGAGCTGCCAAAAGTCAAGTTGGCTGATATATAGTGCAGCAGAGCATGTTGCTGTTAAACGTCTCCAAATCATACTGGCAACAACAAGCTGACATCCTGCACTCAGATGCTGTGAAAGAAATACACCGGCCGTGGTGGCAGCTATTGATCCGCCCTCACTGCCGTGTCTTCTCTTCCATCCATCATTACTGTGCTACTGCACACAGGCTGAAGGCAGTGTGTGTGTGTGTGTGTCTCAGGGCCTGGACCTCCCTGTCCACCTCCCTCAGCGGAAAATGGCTTCTGTGGCTCGTGCTGAGGGATATTCTGGGCAAAACCCCCTGAGCTCTCAGATTATAGTTGTTAGGTGAACTTTCCCAGCACAGACCCTACTGGAATCCCACAGCAACACACAAACCATCGCCTATCCCTATCTATGAAAAGTGCGTTCCAACAAACCACACATGTAGCGAGTGTTGCCTGAAATGGCAATCTAGAGGACAATCTAGAATGTGTGGCCTTGACATTACCGTCGGTTTGTCTATGCTTGTTATTTTATGCAGTGCAATATATATTACAGTTCTTTATCGAATAACACAAATACCATTGTGACATCAACGGCTGCTTTATTATTATTATTGCGCTGTATTGTTTAGCATTTCATATCTTTCAGGAACAATGTAAATAATTTTTTTTAAAAATGGTACAATTATAGACATAGCTCTCTTAGGTCACTTTGAAATCATTTATAGGCTGTATATTAATCTGCAATCGACTTAACTTACAAGTGGACTTGTGTCCTTTTTAAGCTATGAAGTGTGGATATGATTTAACCATATAACGTGTCTATGGGGATTGATGTCAAAAGTACTCAGAACTCATTTAAAGTAGAGAAGTGATCCTTCAGTTACTGTTAATAGTCTGAGCAGTCATGTTGTTGTGGCATCATATGCTGAACCTGGGGTTGAGGAAACCGTCCTAGTATGAATTCATAGTTAAGTGAGCTTTTTAGTCATTTTCCTAGTCAGGGGAATGGTGGCTTAGTGTGTGCAGAGTTTGCATGTTCTCCCTGTGCTTCAGGGGGTTTCCTTCGGGTACTCCAGTTTCCTCCTCCAATTCAAAGACATGTGTCCCCCGCCTCGTGCCCCAAGTCCCCTGGGATAGGCTCCAGGCTCCCAGTGACCATGTGTAGGATCAGCGGTACAGAAAATGGATGGATAGTCAGAGGTCCCAGTCCAGCATTACATCTCATCTTCCAGAGACAACACGAGAAAGAAACCTTGGGAGGAACCAGCCTCAAAAGGGAACCTTCTGGCTGACACTGGATAATGCGCATATTTAAAAAAAAAAAAAAAAAATTCAGCTATGAAGTTAAAATAAGTGCTAGCAGCCCATTAAAATCCTTTTTATATGTATTTGCTATGGACATGCTGATTTGTTCCAGGATCTGATCTCTTAATATCTACTGATTATCAGCAGCTAAGCTGATATTTATCCAAAACTGATGTTTGTACAGCCTGCGCTCTGAAAACTAAAATCTGAACGTTATTTTTTCCTGAAACATCACAGGCATCATGATGGCACACCTTAAAACAGGTCCTGCGTTTACATGCACACAAAAACACACGTGTTCATGGCATCTTAACTATTAACTATCCATTGTTACCCAGATGAGGATGGGGTCCCTTTTGAGTCTGGTTCCTCTCAAGGTTTCTTCCTCTTAACATCTTACGGAGCTTTTCCCTCACCACCGGCTTGCACAATTGGGATAAATTCACACAGTTAAAATCTGTATCCTGTGTTTATATGTCTCTGTAAAGCTGCTTTGAGACAACGTCCACTGTAAAAAGCGCTATACAAATAAAAGTGAATTGAATTGAACTGAATCTCGACTTGAGAGGTGACATTATAATATTAGCATCTGCTCACTTCACTACACTCACCTCCATCAAACACTTTCAAGCTAGATTGTCCCCCCCCAAAAAAAAAAAAAACGAGGAAAAAAACCCTGCTGAAACATCACCCTTATATAACAGATCCAAGCACGTGGTAGTAGTGTAGGCGACTCCTGAATGATCATCAGGGCAGGGCAACCTGTAGGTACACGATGCAGGTCAAAAACATTCAATTTGTGCAGAAACGCTATGTGTTATTACATCACTTGCAGAGATCTCATATTCCACACAGTGTAGCTGAGCATTCAGTCGAACTCACTAAACTGCTACGCTAACAAACAAACCTGTGCTTGTTTTTGAGAATGAGCCCAAATCAGGAACTGCACTGACAACTAGTGCATGTATTCAGGAAAGTAAATCCCTCTCTAACAAGTCTAATTGTGTCTCTGACAGTGTCGCCTTGGCGGCCGTTCCACAGGAGGCGTATGCAGATAGTCAGGCTTTAATTGAGTGCTGTGGGTGATGCCATGGGAGACTACTTCAGTGTACAGCCTGCACTCAAGTTCCCTTGACAGCATCTTCTCTTATGCATTTTTTTTTAATTACCTCACCCTCCGCCTCTCTCCACTTCCTTCCCTCTATCACTCCCTCCCTCTCTCTCTCTCTCTCTGTGTCGGTCTGTCTCAGCAGTCGACAATGTTCATCTCTCTTGCAAAATAGAAGGAAATGCTTTAAAAGTTTGCAGGAGAGTCTTGTGGCTGCATTGGGCCAAAAAAAGAGGCTTATGGAGGCTCAAAGCTTTAGAACCTGTTTAAATGTCAGTGAGCTCTGTGGCACTTGACATCTGTTTTCAAGTGTCTCTGTGTGTGTGTGTGTGTGTGTGTGTGTGTGTGCGCGTGTGTATGGGGCTAAATCAGTTGTGGGATGCAGGCCTAGTGTCATGCGAATCTCTCGCTGCCTCAGGCTTCTTTCACAACCTGCCTATCACGCAGATGCAAACAGGAAGGGAAGACACAGTCACACACCAAAGCATGAGAGCTACGTCGCCGCTTCAACCACATGCATGCACACATACACACACACACAAATACTCACGCACACATGATGAAAGCACAGGATTGAGTCGGCAATCAGTAACTCGGTTGTGACTAATATAAATAACACAAAAACACATACACGTACAAAGAAACACACACACACACACACACACACACACACACACACACACACACACACACACACAGATTGTGTAACTGTGCAAGTCCCAGTTTATCTGTACATCCCTCTGCTTTTGTCCTGGCAAATGTCAAAAAGCAACCCTCCAATTTCCCCTTTGGTCCGGACCAGTGGGGAGCTCAATAATATTATTCATGTCAGAGCTGGACGGGGCGGCGGAGGTCTTTGGGAAAAGGCCTTCGGGCAGATCTGCACAATGAGCCAGCTCTCTCCGGCTCTCCCTCGGCCCTCGTCTTGCTGTCTCTATCTCTCACGCTGTCTCATAAGCAGCAATGGAGCAATTTCAATCATTTCACAACCTCCCAGCAATCATAGCTTTAACTCCCCTGTTATTTAAAACAATCTGAGCTCTGCGCTGGAGTTAATCACTGCTTTACACTACATCAGTCAGGGTTATTCATTCTGTTCCAATTAATCATGACATTTTTCTACATTGTCTGAGCGCTCTACTGCACAAATTCATCCTTAATGACAATTCACATTGTTGAATTTTATCATGTGTGCTGGCAAATAGAGGGCAAATTGTTTGCGATTATGCGATGTGTGTGTCTCGGAGAGCGTGCGTGCTATGGTAAGCATGTGCATGGCGTTATTTGTGAGCGCCATCTGGTTTTGGCTCGGACTGCTCTGCGTGCTCGCTTAATTAACCTAACTGGAGGCCATTACATTTCCTGAAACGTTTCACTTTCTCTGGTTTATGTCGTGAAGCGGGGAAGGACTCAATTAGACCAGTGCTGCTCCCTGGACATTACACACTTCGTGCGTGCCAGTTAAGGAGGCAAGGAGCTCGGTGCGCCCGCACTGCGAGCGTAGATAAAGGCCCGTCTCTCGCACACGGACAAGATCCAGCTGCCAAAACCTTCCGCAAGAGTAATGCGGTAATACCGCGGAAAGTGAAGGCTCTAACACGCTACATGGATGTGTACGTGTAGCGGCTTAATTATCTCATTAGTTTAGCTAAAAGGGAGGTGGCCGCAATGTTGGTTTTAAATGGATTACCACAGCTGTTCCTGCCATGAGAAGCCCGAGTGGGAGCTGGGTGATTGGGAGGACTACTGGCGTTTAATATCTAATCAGCCGTTAGCGTGTCAGAGGAGGGAGGGAAGAACTGTGGTGCTGCTGAGAGGAGATCCAGAGCAAGCCGCAGCGTTTCAGCCTGTCAGGACTGACGCACAGCAGTCTTACACACACGAGCACAATTTACCACACTGCCTGTCTGTCACAGTGTGCTACAACACACACTTGCGGCTATGGAACCGTGATGACTCCCAGAAGACAAAGGCACTCACCGATCGTGAAATACTAGAGTAATTGAAGAGGATTGTGGAATCTCTAGCCCCCTGATGGCACCTTCATAGGGATTATGTGACAAAGTCAGAAAATGACAGGCTAAGCTAAACTGTATACACAAACTCCCTTACTAATCAGTGTACACATAGTAAAAGGCATGATTTCATGCATATTCCTCTTTACTGCTTAACGCCGTTACTTGCATGCTATCAATACATTAAGTGTTTTAACAGTAGATCAGATTAGAGGACTGATTAGACATACTTAAGTCACATGTTATCCTGCACTCAATCTGTATCGCCGTCATGTTTTGGTCACATACAAGGAGCAAATTTCCTTACTGTTTGATATGTAAGAAAGCTTATCTATAAGGGTTCTTCCTTTATTTATTTTTTAAGCTAGATGGTCTCACCAATGTATAATTTGAAACGCATCTACTCCAAACGTTCACTTCGGAAAGATGTATTAAATAAACCACTGAGAAAATGAAGATTTCAACTGAAATGCAGGACTTCCTGTGACTATGTGAGCTGGGTTACGGGAGGTTACATAGCAGGCACACTAATTTAGTGCTCAAGTTAAGTCACGTAGCTTTATTGTCATTTCAAAACACGTACAGCTAGTATAGTACACAGTGAAACAAAACCTCGTTCCTCCAGAACCATGGTGCTATATAAAACAACACAGGACTACATCAGATGACGCGGAACTAAAAAACTAAACCGACACGTTTCTACATAAAGTGCACGTGCAAATGTCTGCAAACAGCACAAGAAGGTACAGTAGATAGAAGTCAACCAGTAGAGAATTTTACAGATATCGATAACTAAGTTGGGCAGTTCCCGCCAATAACCGATTGATCAACCGATAAAATTGATACCGAATGAAAAAACACTCAAAGTAAAATTCTGTCGAACTTTATTACAAAAATAAACAGTACTGGCTGTACTGTACTTAAAATGTACTGTACTTTTTTTAAAAAACGGACACAAACCGAGCAAAAACTGTGTTTTGCCGATAAATGATAGTTCCAGCAATCGGGTTACCGGTGCAGATTAATCGGCAAAAACGACCAATCAGTCGACCTCTGACAGTAGCTATTAAAACAGGACAGTAGGCACAGTAAGAGGCAGTGTAGCTGTAGCAGTGTACCTGTAGGTATTTCAGAGGAAATTTGTATCCACTGTGCATGCGTAAAAATCAAACACCACCAACACCCCAAAACCGACACCCCTCCTCCCCCTACAACCAACAAAAACATCAGGAACATCAGATGGCATCACAATGGATGAGTACCTATGTGTTTAACCCTCGTATAGCCATAGGAACAAAACTCCTACCATAGCTGGCATTTCTGCACATGGGTAGTCTATACCTGTGGCCAGAAAAAAGGGGGTTGTATTACTGATAAAGTGGGTAGTCTGGATCATTTCATATTTTCTGCGTCTTGAAAATGACACCGTCCGATTAAATTAGGGGTTGGAATACTAATAATTTTTCTCGCTAAATCAGTTATCTTTAGGATATTGTTCTTATTGGTAACTTAGCATACGAAAAAAACAAATGGCATCATACAAAAGAACCGGCTCAATAATACTGCGATACAGAAGTATACAAATATACGGCACAGAGCTGGGAATATTCCTGAAATGGTTTAAGGAAGCCCATACACTTGTATACCGCATTACAGGCTGATCGTTGCTGACTCACCGTCTCGTTGCCGAACAGGATGTCCACGTAGAGCATGACCTCCATTAGGGAATCCTTAAAGAACTCGCTGATGAAAGGAGCAGACAAGTTCAAGCTGAAGATCTTGTTGTTCTCTGAGGCATGCTTCGCCACCTTCAAGATCGACTCCAAGGACACGGTCAAGAAGAAACCCTGCGAGAAGATGACAGTCATTAGGTCATCGCATTAAAAAAAAAAAAAAGACACTTTGCCTACAGTTTCTGAACATGTGTTTTGCGGTCCTTATATAAAATCAACCAAAACTCAAGCACTGAACACTTTTTGATTTGAAAAACAAAGATTTTTTTCATCTGGGCATACGTTGAATGAGTGGAAGGAGTGAGGTGCGGAGCTCATTTTTATCCGCATCACTCTGTCTGCATGAACTACGATAAGGATGAAAGCGAGAGAGGAAACCTCAGGACCGTGCCGACAGAGAGACAATCATGAGAAAACAACGTCTACGTCAGAAAGCAGTAAACAGCGTTTAGCTTGATATAATGGACTGCGTGATGAGGCGCAAATAGGATTAACGCTTTAGGAGATAAGAAGGAATGATGACTAAATGAAGTCCAGAATTACACCAGCATTTCCATCAGAGATCACACAGGGGTCACAGGGACTATCCAATAAAACAAAGGGCACCTTGGCCAAGCACTGCATGCAGGGAAACCGGCAGGGTTAGCCATAGTCCCTGAAGACCGCTTACAAACCACGCTCACGCCTGGGTGAGAGGCCGCTTTTAAAGGGGAAAGGAAAAACAGAGCACTATGTGTAAGCACACAAAACAGGTGCACTTAACAAAAAAACAAAACAATAAATGTCCCGTGTTTGATGCAATTGTGCCTAACTTTTACACAGAGCAGTTTGTTTGTCAGGATTGAAACTCTACAAAAACTGTTTAGCACGCTGAATTACCCCGACTGTATCAGAACTGCAGTCAAGCAGAAGAGAGCTAGTCCAAACACATGAAACGATTTCCCCTCTCAGTGGCTTAGCGTGGCCTAAGAGAGCCGTCTGAGAGCAAAGACATGGCTTCTCTCCAGCCCTTGTTCTAGGAGGAGGGAAAGAAGAAAAGGGGGGGGGAGGAAAAAAAAAAAGCATACTTGCATCTGATGAAGTGGAAAACAAAGGTCTTGTCTGGACTCTTCTTACTGAGAAACAAGAGAGTCTACTCGGGCCATTGTGAGAATGAATACGAAGCAGGTAAGGAAACACCTTCACGTTTAAACCTGAAACCAAACGCTGGCCTTGTACCTTCGATACAGTTCATCTTGCACAGAGAATAATTCAGAGGCACTGTATAGTAGAGAGCACGAGGGAAGGAGGGGGAGAGAAAAAGCGGGAGGGAACACAATAGGCCAAATGAGAGAATAAGCAAAGGGTACATCATGGAGACACTAGAGCTTTTACACAGGCTAACACAGGCGCTCTGAGAACACTCCATTAAAACAGATGAGGCTTTTGTGGCTGTGAGTGGAAAGAGGAGAGACGTGACCTTCATGTGTTTACTGTGACTGTGTCAGCTTTTTACGCCGTTCGCCAGAGGAATAAATAAAAAAAAAAAAAGCACTGTCTGGCTGCAGGGCCTACAACAGAATGCGTTAAGTGGGCGAACATTAATGGAAATATCTATAGTTGTTAGTCATAACAAAAACGGCCTCATTTTCTTTCCCCCAAGTCTGTGCTGTAAAGCATGCCGCTGAAGATTTCCAACAAAGCTGTCAGGAAAATTTATCATTGCTGATACCTATAATACGGCTTAGAAACCCTCCTTGGCAAAGATATCATGAGGATGTCTCGAGAAGCTTAGCCAGGGCAAGAAGACTCCACATATTCTACTGTAGATATAAAACACGCGATTACATGTTTGCATGAAGACACGAAACATTTAGCATGTTACATTCATATACGTTCCTGCATTATGTCCAGGTCCAAGTGCTGCATTCACACGCCTTGAACTTTTCCACATTTTGTAGAATTACAGCTTGGAACTGAAATGGGATTACATGTTATGAATCGACACAAAATAGTCAAATCATATTGAAATAAAAACAAAATCGATATCCATCCATTTTCTGTACCACTTATCCTACACGGTGTCACGGGGAGCCTGGAGCTTATCCTGGGGTACAAGGTGGGGGCAACTTGGACGAGGTGTACACACAACTGTATACACTCGCACAGGATGAACAATTTGGAAATGCCCATCAGCCTACAATGCATGTATTTGGACTTGGGGAGGAAACTGGAATACCAGAGGACAAGCTCCCGAAGCATGGAGAGAACATACAAGCTCCGCGCACACAGGGAATCGAACCTATACTCCTGGAGATATGTGAGGCAAACGTGCTAACCACTAAGCCACCGTGCCGCCTGCCGGCCCCCCTTCAAATCAAATTCGCTAAATTATTTAGAAATTAGAAAGAATACCGTACAAATAGTAGTTTTCTTAAATTAGTGTAATCAGTTGCCATCAGAAGTCATGGAGTTCAGCTGTGTGAAAATAAATTCTCACGTGATCTCAATATAAATACAACTGGTCCTGAAAGAACCTAGAGTTTGTTTGAGAGCGTACCTAAACAAACATCATCATAAAAACCAAGGAACTATCAAAACAAGTCAGGAAAAGGATCAACCAGGGTTTTGTTATTAAAAAAAAAATCCACTATTAAATCTGTTATTAAAAATGTGACAATCGGATAGGCTCCAGGCTTGCCATGATGCTATATAGGATAAGCCGTATAGAAAAATGCATGCATGGAGGGATGGATGGATGGCATAACCACAATTCTGTCTGGAGAAGCTCTTCCATTAAAACTCATCGAAGAGGGGATTAGTCAGAGAAGCATCAAGGGATGTATATACACATATATACTCTTTATTTGTATGTCAAACCAACATAATACAATAAACAGGAGAAAATAATTATGCAAATTTTATTGAGGTCAGTTCCTAATGCTTCCAAAAGTGAAAAATAAAAACAGAGTAAAGAGAGTAAATACTCTCATATCCCGGAGAGAATCCCCACCCCACCGTTCCCCCCACCCATATATACACTGCCCAGGTGTGGAAGCCAAACACTGCTCTGCTGATGTTTTGGATCCTGTTGTAGAATATGGATTTACATTTATTTATTTATTTGTTTGGTGGTGGGGTGAAATTATAAAATATTGGCATAGTTTCCTTTTTTTAAATTCAAAAGTAATTACAAATGCAAATTTGGAATGCCTTACAGAAGCTTGCACTGAATGCAATTAATCTCATAATCAGATTCGCAGCTGTTTAGAAGGGAATTGTTTCAGTATAATAGGTCGTCTTTTCAAATGACTCTGCACTGCTGTTTTTGAGTGGAATCTGTTATGCCCCGTGTTGTCTGTGGTAACTATGGTGCTCGCGTGTGAAAGAGATGTTTATCTCAGTGTGACTACCCTGGTTAAATAAAGGTTAAATGAAATAAAATAAAAATAACTACGGTGTGATCTTTGTAGGGACAAAGTCCAGAGTCTGATACAAATCTTTACTGCTCGCCTGCTACGAGGAAGCTTCGTCATTTTGTAAGCTGAAAAGCGTCAGCCAGGGAACCATGTAGAAATGGATCTCTGGAGACAAACATAAGGATGGTTAGACAGAACGAGGCCCATTGGGGTGCAGGGGACTTCTGAAGGCTGCCTGAGCTGAACTAATGGTGTGTGTCTGTCTTTATGTGTGTGTGTGTGTGTGTGTGTGTGTGTATATGTGTCAGAATTTCTATCATTAGCACACCTAGGCTGTGATGTGCGTGCGTCTGGTGGGTGGGGGGTGGCGGGAGAAAGGAAGAAAAAAAAAAAAAAAAAAAGAGACTGAGAAGGAGACTACATTAATGGACATGCACTCCTCTTCCTGTCTGTGCTTGACTCAGTCGCTTCTCTGGCGCTTCACAGGCTCGTGGGGAGGAAGCATGCAGGAAGTGTGCGGGAAGTTCAGAGTACCAGTACTGCTTTGGAGCTGCCACAAGCAGACTCACACTTTCAAAAAGTTGCTCTGGACATCATTTTCAGAACAGAACAAAACACAAAGACCTCAGGCACTTCAGAAAGCATGACGTATGCACAATGTATCAGTGCTGTCAGTCATCAATAAATCAATCTACCCAAGATAAATAAACTCCAGCTCTCACACACACACGGTCGTCCTACTCACTGGACATCTGCTTCAGTTTATTCCAGCTCTTCAAAGGCCTGTGTTTAGCGCTCTCCACCCCTGTGTTAAACACTCTTTGCTCATGTGCTGACAGGTTTTTCCTGGGCCGCTCCTCTGTGCTCTGACCCGGGCTGAGCTGTGAAGAGCTGCCCTCTCTCGCATGCTGTCATAAGCTGCCTTTATCTGGGTTAGAGTGCTGCTGGAGGGATCGATATACGCTGTGCTCCTGGCTGATTGCACTGACCTGACACCTGCCTATTGTACCGGCCATCTTTAAAGAATAATGCACTGCTGGAAGTCGCTCCCTCGCTGGATTGGAGTGGATGATTGTCATCGACAAATAGAAACACATTGCTATAGAGTGGAGTCTTGCTGACTGAGTCAATCACCCGCTATAATCGAGAGATACCGGGCAGTTAAGTGGGGTTGTGTAACAATGATACGATAGCTAGGAGACTACTTAAATAGTTAAAAGGCGTAAAGTAAATAAATATATAATAATAAAAAAACAACCTTTATCAAATATAAAAGACTACTTTTCTCCCCATGAGCATATTTTCCATTTGGTTTCATTTTGCGAGAGTCAATTAGACCAATAAAACAGATGATAAATCCATTTTAATAGAGAAGAGCAGCAGGATTCGGCATACCAAAGCCTTAGAGGATCTGTTTGATGTTCAGAGCTCGCCCCCCCGCCAGACTCTTCGTAGTCCACGCAGCATCTGGTTCCTCTTTCCCGGTCTATAGAAGCATGTTCTAGAGCCTTATCTAATGCGGCTCGGATTAACGGTACAGGGTCTGTGACATGAAAGCTCAACAAGTTTGCCAAGTCCCTTAAAACACACACACTGTCCCTCATCAAAACCCCCTGACATTTACCAATCAAGCCAGAAAAATTTACTTAAATGTACCTCTCAATGAAAAGCCAAAAGGAAAGTCTGCAGCTGATCGAGATCGCTCTATTATGACACAGCAGAGTCCAGATCACGAGTGCGCAGGCGGTTATTATGTGATTATAGCTTTTCACTGGAAGCGGTTTGTCCAGTGGACGTGACGGAAATCAGAAAATCTCTCAGGAGAATGTTAGCTCAGTAAGATAGGACTATGACAGCAAGAGACAGAAGAGGTGCTGATGGTGTCTGTGATAACTGACATTGGGTTTACACTCGGGTTCATCTTCCTTAATCCACAAAGGAAATCAGGCCGTCCTGAACAACGGCACATGCAGGTACAACACGTCTCATCTACCGGATGACTTAAGCACTCTCCTCCAGAGAGAGGGAGACTATTATATTCATCTCTAATAGCCATAAAGGGAAGGGGGGGGGGAGATCAATTTTTCTGAAGAGCTGACACACTCCTCAAGCTTAAAAATGACTGTGTAAAGAAATTAGACACTAGAAAAATATGTAATCAGCAATTTAGCGATAATGTCCATAAATAAATAATCAGTGCTTCCATTAAGCTGACATGTATCTGGGCTGTGGCGCATGACACGATTAGCTGCTAACACACACACACACACACGGCGCTCCATTAAGGAAAGCCATCCGTCCTCGCCCACTCCGCTCCGCTCTGGCACTTCAGGTGGAGTGTGTTATTCTGCAGCTTGGGGGAGGCAGGCCCAGAGCGCTCATTTGCACTACCATAAGACAGGTCGTAATTACACTGGCACGGCAGCACATTAGCTGCTGGAAAAGGTGAGAGCAGGAGGGCCTCAAACCTGAGGCATTAACCCTATCAGGAGGTTAACAGTGATGGGCATCGCAGCGTTCACGAGGGTCCGCTGGGGTTCCTGTAATTAGAAGAGCTGGATTTCTGTACAGGCAGAGAGATCAATGACTTAAACTCCAGCTTGTCTAATGTGTTGAGCACCGTTACCAAAATCGGCTAAAGGAAAGCAAAGATGGTGGTGGGGGAGAAGTAGTGAGGAGCTTCTAGAAGAGACAATGTTTACAAGCTTAAAGCCTGGACATGCCAGGATTAATGTATATAATAAATCAGCAAAGATCCGGATTCTTCAAAAGTAACCCCAGAGTAACGGGTAGCTCAGAATGTACTAGTCTGTTTGTGTGTGTGTGTGTGTTTTCTTAGCTGGATGTCCTCTTGTCTCTCAACATGACAAAGAATAATATACAAGTGATAACTAAGCTTAGCAGGGGCTGCAAACAAAACCAAAAAAAAAAAAAAAAAAAAGTGTGCGCGTTCTTTGACTGTTTACGAGAGCAACGTTTCTTGTTTTATTAATATTTTTTCCAACGTGCATCACGGCATGGGAGTGAACGCATGAGACAGATTCTTTAGCACACAATTAAGAGCTGCTAAAATATGGCAACAGCTCACCTCCTCTTGTCATCCTGATATAATTAGATTTTCACCTGCTGTTGGGACCAGAAAAAAAAAAAAATAAATAAAAAAGGCTTGATGCATTGGACAAGACAAAGAGGCACCTGACGAGGCAGCACGCATATCCATCCTGCTCCTCAGCATGGGAGGAGTTTGAGAGGTAAATTGAAAATGCTGTTGAAGGCTCGCCTCGATGAGTCGCACAGTCTGCTTAGCACATCAGTTTGGAAACAGATGCCATGTTGGGACAATGTAGCAGTCAACATTAGAAAACAGAGGCAGATGTGTGTAAACTGTTACTATAGCACCGTCTTAAAGGAATGATTATACTGTGGGGATGTCACTCCATAGTGTAGCAGTAAAACGTCTAGATGTCATGTCAGAAAGAAAATAACTGGTAAGTAATTAGCAACTCCAATGAACTCGATGAGACTGTGATTGAGAAATCGCTAAAGTGTACCAATGGCTTATTCTTTTCCTTCCGATGTTACAGTATGGTGGATCGACAATCTGTGCTGTGGAGATGAAACAGCAGCGATGCCAAATACTATAGAAGCATCAGCCAAGTCCCCAACTGCAGACCCATCGGATTTAAGTGGATACATATTGGACATAAGTCTCAGCCTTTCCAAAGGAGCATTAAGCTTATTAATCCTGCACACACACACACACACTCACACACTCTCTCTTCAAGCTTGTCAAACCCCATTCAAACGGTGCAGGAAACAAATGTGTAAACACATCCAGCGCAGTGAGGAGGCTGTCAAACTCGATGCACGGTTTCAAACTGTAGTCAGGGCTTAACAGGGAAACAGAAGCCGTACCGTAGCACGTTTCGAGATCCTGCACAGCCAGCGTTGGAAGGCGCTCCTTCGAAACATAAGAGTGCATGCAAAAGTGAGCCATTAATGATTCATGGCTGCTTAAATAATCATCTGACTGCACCTGTGGAGAGAGCCCCTGAAGTAAATATCAACAACCACAACTCCTGTCAGCGCCTGATGATGGAAGTTAGTGTGGGCACGAGGGTTTGATAACACCATCAGTCATTCATAAAGGCAAAGCCAGAGATGCAAATCACACACACACGTGGTCAACAGACGGCTATTCTATGCTGGGATCTGAGATTTCGTTGTAATAACACTCAGACTACAGCAAGCAAGGTAATGTAAATGTCCCACTTCTTGCTTGAATGTGAAGAACCAAAGAAATCAGGTTTAACAAGTCTGAGTGAGAGAGAGAAAGAGAGAGAGAGAGAGAGAGAGAGAGAGAGAGAGAGAGAGAGAGAGAGAAAGTATAGGGAAAACTACTCAAACGGTCATGTATAAAATCTAGGTCAAGCTCCTTAAATGGTTAAGCAAAGCTGGGTGAAGTGTGTTACTCTCCATGAGCTAGTGTGTTTTCATGGACCTCGCTCCTTGCGCCAACATGACATCCATTATGTAAACATTAGCGGACGGCTAATGTTAGGCCTGGCCTGCTCCAAGATGACTATAAAACAAAAGTACACTGCAGCCTGGCTACGTCTAAACGCCGCAGAATGCTGGTGATGGAGGTTATCCCAGGCCAACGAGTCAAAACAAATGAAAAGAGGAAACACAAAGAAGCAGTCAAGCATTATATTTAAGATCTTAAAAAAAATCTTAAAAAAAGCAAAACAAAAAAACTAAACAAACAAAAAAAAACGAAACAACACACTCCTCTCTAACTCGGGACAGTATTTCAAACGACATTAGCAGTCACCTTGAACATGAGCTTTGAACCCTGACAGCCGGTTCTTTAGGAGGAGATGAATAGAAAAAAGTCGTACTACTCTGTCAGAGCTCTAAAAATCTCTCGGGGAAGGGCGAGAACTGCGGACGTTTGGCAAGTGTAAAAGTCAACTGAGTAAATTAGGCTGTGTATGAAATTAGAGATGAGAGAGAGAGAGAGAGAGAGAGAATGAGAATATTATGGCCCACGCATTCTTAGTGGGTGGCAAAACTTTTGCAGCACCGCACCCACCATGGCGGCTTCATCAGGCCGTTCGGGGCAATTATCCTTTCAAAACACACGCCACCGGCTCCCAGACACATGTAATTATGCAACATGTCCTCGCCTGTTCTCCCACCTAGGGTGTTTTGGAAATGTAATGAAGCTCTTGTAATATTGTGATAACAGGCAATGATGATCGACGCTGCTTTCAATTAAAATTCATCTGAATGATACTTAAGCTGTTATCACCTGGAATAGCTTTGCAAGGGGGCAAATCTGTAGGCTGTTATTTCTCATTTACTCGTTTTCTAATGCTGAAGCGTTTGACTGCTGACTCCTGACAGAATAGTAATAAGGTTACAGCACAATCAAAATTCGCAAATTAGGACACGGACGTCGGCACAGAACGCTCTCATTATTTCCTCACTATTTTAAGATGCGAATTTTCAAACAGAGTTCATGAAAATGTCAGGCTCGGCACTGTACGGAACACAACAGCATAATGAAACTAGCTCAATGTCATTAACGATAAGCGACAGCATGAGAAAAGGCTGGAGCGAGGTGTGCGCGCATCGACGCGCTCGGCTCCCGGTGAACAGCTGGGGGATGGGACGATCCTAATTACTCCTCGACCAATTTTTTTTTTTAAACAAACAAATAAATAAATAAATCTCCTGAAAGTCAACAGAATGTAATCGATGGAGAAGATTATATTAGCGAGGCCTTGGACCTGGGCCAATAAGAAAGGCACGCCGTGCCCTGTCTCATCAGCACCCCATGATTGAGCGAGCTAATGGAAAGACACACAGCTATAGTGAGACGCTCGTGCAGTCGGGGGGAAAAAAATAAATAAATAAAATAGATCGGGGATTGATCTGCCAAGGCCATGGAAATTAGAGTGTGGTGGCCAAGGCGCGAGACTGTTTGCCCTTAGAGCCGTCGGACATGAATCTCGTCAGGATGTCACCCATGAGACCGGAGTACGGACGCAATTACAGCGCTCATCACTTGTTTTCAATCCACCGACTAGATTACAACTTTTAATGAGAAGTATGTTTAAGAAAAGCTATCCGTCAAAAGGCTAGGAAACCGACGCTTTTTCAAAAGTCTTAATGACGACATATGTGTAACAGCTTTTCAGGAGATTCGTACACACGTTTCACATTTGGCGAACGCAGTATGAGAGGAGCATATGGAAGGTTTCATGTCTTGATGCCACATGGAGAGGTGAGCACGCTTCAGATTCTGATTGGTGGAACAGCTGGGTGAAAGTCATCCATGCTGTACGCAAGAGCCGTGTAACAGCATGGATGAGTATCCTCCAACTGAGAAAGAAAGTGAGAGCAAATGAGCATGAGGGAGGGACAGAGAGAGGATTCATGGAGCCACTCTGACTGTAATTGCATGGCTAAATGCTCTCTTCCCTTCCTGCCCTCTCTCTCTCGCTCTCTTCTCTCCGTGTGTGTGCATCTCTCTGTCTCAACCAAGTGACTGCAATTGCCCTAAGCCACTTAAGGCAATCTGTGCTGAGCAACGTACAAAATCCAGAGAAAGCTTAAATTTACTGAAGCCTTTCAGAAAGCATGAGAGAAATCTGGAGCTGTGAAATTTAACTTCTCGCCATTGCTCCTTAATCCCTGGGAAAAAAAATATTACAAACTAAATGAAACAATTTATTGATTCTACCATCTTTAATATTAAGTTTAATGGGTGGCCATTTAAAAGGCAGCTTTCTGTCTAAACGTCTCATGCTTGATATCTTTATACCTTTCTAACAACTCTGAACCACTTTCAAAAGGATCATATTTTAAAAAAAATAAAAGGAGCATTATTTCCTCGCTTCTTCTAAGTTCCTGTTTGGTGATTATAACGGAATCGGAGAGCTGTTCGGCTCAAACCAATTTCTCCCCTGTTAATACATACGACTACATAACACATAACAGAGACGGAGTGCTTGGCGCAACTAATATGGCAACGTATTCTTCATCACCATAATCAATAGGATGGAGGCAGATAATGAGGACTCCTTTGGAGTGGTCATCACAAAGAGGATTGATTATCGTGGTGGAGGAGCAGCAAACACTGTCAGGAAGCACAGCCTAATGAGGGGCAAACTCCAGCCTACTCAGAGCAGTGCTTCCTACCCTAATAGAGTGCTCAATGAAACTTCAAAAAGCCCAATTCTCTCTTAGCATAGCTGTGTGATGGACACTTGGAAGAAGAGTTTCTCGGAGAGCAAGAAAAAAAAGAAATGGGTACAAAAAAAGGGAAGAGAAATAAAGGGGAAACACAAATGTTCATCGGATTTCTGAAATAAAAAGAGCTTAATGCAGTTTGTAAACTTTATTACATGTTCTACTTACTCCCCAGTCTATCAGGTAATAGCAGGTTAGCCTCGCCCATTCACTTTACAGCAAGTTATAGTAAATGGTCTGCACTTATATAGCACTTTTTTAACCTTAGTGGTTCCAAAGCACTTTACACTAGTTCTCATTCACACTCACACCAATGGTAGCAGAGCTGCCATGCAAAGCGCTGGCTTGCAATAGGGAGCAACTTGGGGTTCAGTGTCTTGCCCAAGGACACTTCAGTATGCGGAGTCACATGGGCCGAGAATCAAGCCGCCAACCCTACAATTAGTGGACAACCCGCTCTACCACCTGAGCCATAGCTGCTCACACAGTTAGCCCAATCCCATTAACTTTAAAGCAGGTTAGCCCCGCCCATTCACTTTACAGCAGGTTAGCTCCACTCATTCACTTAAGAGCAAGTTAGCCCCAAATAATCACTGCAGAGCTAGTTAGCCCCAAATAATCACTGCAGAGTTAGTTAGCCCCAAATAATCACTGCAGAGTTAGTTAGCCCCAAATAATCACTGCAGAACTAGTTAGCCCCAAATAATCACTGCAGAGCTAGTTAGCCCCAAATAATCACTGCAGAGTTAGTTAGCCCCAAATAATCACTGCAGAGCTAGTTAGCCCCAAAAAATCACTGCAGAGCAAGTTAGCCCCAAATAATCACTGCAGAGCTAGTTATCCCGAAATAAACACTGCAGAGCAAGTTAGCCCCAAATAAACACTGCAGAGCAAGTTAGCCCCAAATAATCACTGCAGAGCTAGTTAGCCCCAAATAATCCATGCACAGCAAGTTAGCCCCAAATACATTACATTTACATTTATTCATTTAGCAGACGCTTTTATCCAAAGCGACTTACAAGTGCACATTCACACACCAATGGTAGCAGAGCTGCCATGCAAGGTGCTAGCTTGCCATCGGGGGCAACTTAGGGTTCAGTGTCTTGCCCAAGGACACTTCGGCATGGGATCACCCGGGCCGGGATTCGAACCGCCAACCCCACTATTAGTGGATTAGTGGACAACCCGCTCTACCGACTGAGCCACAGCCGCCCTAATCACTGCAGAGCTAGTTAGCCCCAAATAATCACAGCAGAGCAAGTTAGCCCCAAATAATCACTGCAGAGCAAGTTAGCCCCAAATAATCCATGCAGAGCAAGTTAGCCCCAAATAATCACTGCAGAGCAAGTTAGCCCCACCCATTCACAGTTGACAGGAAACAAATATGTCTCTACATAAGCTCCCAAAAGAACCAAACATTCAAAAGCAGTACATAAAATTTTCTGACATCCAAATTTTCTCTCAATTATGAATTTCATACAGATGTCCCTCAGCATTTCAGACCAACCCCCCCCCCCAAAAAAAGCACAAGTGCAGCACTTTTCACTCAAGGCTCCATTTCGATCAAGGCAGAACACAGGGCAGGCTATGTGGAAATTATTTCATTCGAATATTTGATCTCTTTATGAGAGATTATAAATGAATAAATGTAGATTATGAGTCAGCTTCATCCAACAAAGAATGCACCGCTCTCAGTGTGCTTCCACCATTTGCTAGTCATCAAGTCAGTAATTGTAGAGTTAACATTCACCCAACAGCTTCGAACTTTGAACTAGAAATGAAAACTCATTTTTGTAGCATTAGTTCTGAGTCAAGATGAACAAAATGTTCCTGGTAGCCATTTTTTTTTCTAATGAACAGAATGACACATGCCACAGCATGTTACACAGCGCCCCTCTGGTGGCCGCCCGCACCACTCTGAATATTAAAATATGGCCTAGCAGTACGAAAAAAGAAGAAGAGAGGAAAAAAAAATTACCTGTCCTCCTCTGGCCTAGTAATGACTTTCAATGGGAGTAAGAGCACTTAAAATAGGAATATTTCCTCTTGATTTTGGAGGGCAGGCATGCTGAAGCTGGCAGGGAGTTTTCTGGGGTGATAAGGGCTTAGCCAATGTAATCCTTACAAGCACCTGGCATTATCACTTCATGAAGGAAGAGAGGAAGTTCTCACCATTTTCTAAAGGCAACACAGGTCCAAAGAGGGGCTTTAACTGGCATGGCTTTCTTCTTATTACAGTACAGGAGTGCTTACAATAAAATTCATCTCCACATATGTGCAAACACAAAAATTAGAGTAAATTTGGAGCATATAATACACAGGAATACATATTCCGAAACTTAATACGGGTATTTCTGTGATCCACTGAAGTAACAATAACTCAATAACTGGATTACCTCTTGTTGGACATGTGGGTCAATCAGCTCTGAGGAATGAGAAGATTCATCTTCACTGGGATAACCTTTCCATTCAATATAGTGCCAATACTGTGATGCACAGCTGATCGGTTAGAAAAAGCTGTAAAAAGCCAATGTGAGCAGGAGCTAGGAGTTTTCCCCTAACTATGCTTTACACTATAATCAACACTCTGTTAGAGGACCACTGTGTATTGAGCTTAGTGCATCACTAATGCTGGTGACATGTTCCATTTTCAGGCTCCAGCATCTTTGGTTTGTAAATTGAATTGCATCACTAGCAGAAAAATAAGTTAGATCAACACAACTGTGTTAGCCAAACGATTTGCAAATTGTATTTGTTCAGCCCTTGCACAGTGCGAAAAGAGCATTATACATGGACTGTAGAGGCAACAAAGCTCAAGGCTGAAACACCTAATCTAAGTGCTTCACATAGCTATCGCTGTCTGGACCATATTGTGTCAAACCCATACTGCTTCTGGTTGTTCGAGTGGGACACTCAAGCGTACACCTTTTAAATCTTTTACCTAGAAAGGTGTATGTAGTTTACCGCTACCGCATTACTCTAAAAATGAAATATGTTCCATTTAGGTACTTGAAATAATTTTGAAAGGTGTTCACATTTCTAGGTAAAAGCTACAAGGTACAAAAGACAAATGTAAGATAACCATATGAAAGCGATACCCTTGAGGGATCCAAGGAACGGTATAGTTTAGTATATTTTTCTTTGTCTGAGCATGTATAACTGTCAGATGCACAACTACACGCCCCCACAACTATACTTTCCCATCATTCTCTAATAACAATGCCTTATCTTCTTGTCTGCTGCTTCTGTGTTATATCTACCACCATGAATCGTAGAGAACTACATTTCAAAAGAATTACAAACCTTAACTTCATTCAATCTTTATCTTTCTCTGCCATCTCCCGCTATAGTATCCATAGCGGGTTCCCTGAGGAGGTGCATCAAGCCCGAGCGCACATATACGAAGCCCGACCAGCGATGGTAAACATGCGTGTCATCCACAACATGCTTTCCAGAGCAAACGCAAAGCATATAGGAGTTTCTTTTGCCTCAAGGTCGTACGGTATCTGAGATGCCTGTTTTGACCACGACGTAGTAGTGGATCAAAGGGATTGAACTTGTGGTTTAATCTTGAAAACGTTTAACCACGAACCCAACAGGCTTTATTGGTTCATCATTCGAACTGTCAAACCTTCATGTTTTTAAGACCTCTCCATTGTTAATTTTTTAAAGCACCAGGCTAAGGCTTCGCTATAAGTCTATACCTCATCTCCTTGGAAGTCAGCATTTTATACAGCAGTGCTTATAATAGTGAACAGCCCACAGTGGACTGAGCACAAGCTTTTCTATGGATGTATGTGCCTACTGTGTAATGGGAGTTGTAGGTGCAGTTGTTTAATCCACACCGGTCCCTCGGCCAATTTGTGAGCATTTAGTGGAGTGTTACAGACTGAAGCCATTGTGTAAAAGGCTGCTTCCCTCAGGGCCAGTTCACATCTCCAAATCGGAGTTAGCTACATGCACTTGTATATAATACATCTCAAATTGCTCTGGTTTATTTATGAACGGATAAGCATGTGTATCTTTCATACTGAGGCCTAATCTTGAGGCAGGGTGAACGTCCTTGATTAAAAAAAGGTCTATAGGTGATGAATAGGGTTCAGCAGATATCAGGGCCTCACCAATCCCCATTATGTCATGCTTGTTTCAATAAAGGCTTCATCAAGGACGCGTCATACTGATTTCAGAGCCCCACACTGATTTCAGCTTCCTTTCTCTAATCTAATTGTGCTGCAAAATGGGATTCATCAGAGCCAATTTAGCAGCGAAAGCTCAGAGAACAAGCGCATGTATCCGTTTCCCTTTCATTCATCCATCGCCGTACATCTGCCTGCTTCACACTCTTCAACTCAAAGGGTTACTAATTAGAGCCCGAATCCTACGATGGGGATGCTTTTTACTGCACATGAGAGATGGAGAGGGTGGGAGGGAGAGGAGGAAGGAGGGAGAAGAGGGCTAAATTGGTGAGGATGGGACATGCAGACAAGCACTTCCTGCTTGAGAGGGCAAGATGTGGCATTTATGTACAAATGGCAAGCATCTGTCCAGTTTGTGTCAGAAACGAGGCACGACAATGCAGCAGTCTCTGAAAAGGATTCACCAAATTTAGAGAAACTGTCAATCATTAACAAATTACGGTCGATAAAGCAGGCGAATTCACGGTAAACCTAGAATTACATTCGTCTCTCATGCCAAAATTACAAATGAAGGTCAAGCTAGGCCTTATTTGAGAGCCAGCTTACACTGCTCACTGTTGGCTTGCCAAATCCTGGCAGTCAGTATGAGTAGCTAGGAGTAAGAGTACAGGATAGTACAAAGAGCAATGGTGTTTATTACTGCGTAAATGTGTTTTATACGCACTCAAGCACACAAAACGATGTGTCTGCCCTCAGCTTGCATCTAACACCATGTTATTGCTCCCTGGTTATATATAGAGGTGAGCTTTTTATGCGAAGGTTATCCTGAGATCAAGGGAACAATTAATGTAAGCAGTGACATCCCTGATTCGCCGTGAAATTTAATATGGTTTTAAATGGAAGTGTCGAGCTGGAATTTGCTGCTGATTAATTCCAACGCTGTGATATGTAAATATGAAACAGAATCAAATGCAATTTCCTCCGCTATTTATCAGTCAATAATGTCGGCTGCACAGTTGGCTCATTAACCGAACATGACATGCTGATGGGAAACAAAGCTCCCACGTTTCAGACTGCCATGAATTGAAACAAACAGGCGATTTATTATGAGGGCAGAAATTGATTGTTTTTTGAGCGAGGCTCACTGCATAAATCCAGCAGTGATATTTTCTACGGGGGAAAGAGAGCGATGGAGAGAATGTCTCCTGCTGTTACTCCCCAGCGCTCTGTAGCGCCGCTAAGCTGCTTAATCATGATAACACAGAGTAAATGTTTTTGCTTTTCCAGACACATTATCTACTTTACAGATGAGAAATCTGGTTTCATGGATTAAGAGCGATGCCATAACAGGAAATACTTGTGGGGCTAACCTCGCCTGATGGCTTCAAAGCCAGCCTGTTAATTCAAAACTACTTCCTGAGCTCAGAAGATAAGAACCACAGAAAAGACAGGCAGGGAGAAGGAGAAATGTTAAATGATCCTGGTTTAAAAAAAAAAGAAAAAGAATTGCTTCTTGAGAGAGTATCTATCTTGTGGTTTTCAAAGGTATAAGGAGCCCAACATCTGTCTCTTGGAAATACAGAGACTCAGGCTGTGGTGTAAGCAAGTGCCAAAACGAGGAGCCAACAAGATGTTTAAATAAATAACCATTAACATTTAACAACCATTAAAAATGTATAGGCAGGTTTTTGTTTATAAAACATGCTTATTAAAATAAATTAATAATGGATGTAACATTATTTCTCATGGCAGTATGTGAATTGGTCTCCCCCCTCAGCAATAACCCAAGAGTTACTGTTATAAATAGGATAATTACACACCATTGAATTTATGTGCGATGTTCTACACAGCTCTTCCATGTATGAAACACATGGACAATAAGCTGAAATGCTGTATCTGGTTTGAGGGTCGCACAATTTTCAGACATAATCTTATAATTCCATTTAGAACAGAAATATGAGGCTTAAGTGAGCATAATCTCACCAAAACGTGACAGGTAAAACATCGCCTGTCCAATATCAGTGAGGCTATGCTCACTGTATCCTCAGATTACGGACAGGAGCGGAACCCGACATGGATCTCTGTGGTCGTAGCCACTCCAGCTCAAGGTTTTACATGTTGTGCATTCTGACATGCTTTTCTGCTAACCACGTTTGAGTTATTTGAGTTACTGTAAGCTGAGACCACCATTATACACACATACATTACATACACACACACACATATATATATATATATATACACACACACACATACATATATATATATATATACACACACACACACACACAC